>MU224887.1:2780457-2799098 GCA_018584345.1 Thuja plicata
GTATATATACATGTATATATTGTTGATGACAATTATTCAATTGTGTATTGTCATTAATGTTTACACAAGTATAGTGATGTTTACACAAATGTCTAATCTTATCTGAGCACAGTCAGTGTCTGTCAAGCTCTCTTGGGCACTGAAGATGACCAAAGTGTTTTTTAGTTCTAACCGAGTTCACTCGAGCATTACAGTGTTGGTCGGGCATTGAAGGATTTCAGTATTGACCAAGCAAAACAGTTAGTGTCAGCTGACTAATAGTGGATTATAATTTATGAATAATTAGTTATATGCAGCTGACGGACATGATTTTTATTATTTATTTGGAAGGATATCAAGGCCGACTTGATAAGGCTTAACATATATATATATATATATATATATATATATATATATATATATAAGGTGAAGGTTGGATTGAATTGTGGTGAGATAATAGTGGTGATGTGAAATTGTATGTGAAGTGTGATGTGAAGAGTGAAGGTGAAATCAGATGGGATCCTGGTTGAGGACAGAATACAGAGGACTGCAACAGAATATCTGATCAGTGAGGATCAAGTACTTAATCCAAAACAAAGATCTGAATCAGCAAAGACAATTGCTTATCAAAACAGGTCAATCCATTGTTACTCTCTAACAATTGTAGTAGTGATAAAAATCTCTTAACATAGTAGACTTAACAGTTTTTTGTAAATCCTCTAGCAAGGTGACATTTCTACATTGAAGTGTTTGAAGACCTCTCACAAGGCCACTCTTACAGGGTGATTAAATCCTCTAACTAGGTCACACCTAACAGTGTGTTATTGTAACCTTTAACAGGGTTGGCTCCTAAAAGGGCTCACTTTAGAAGAGTGAAAAATAGTGACTAGTTGCTATTGGTGGTTTTTCCCATATTGGGTTTCCACGTTAAATCTTTGTGTTATCTGTGTACATTTCATTTTCTTTATGGTTTATGTTTTTGCAATTAATTACTAAAGATAATCATAGTTAATATCTTAAGAATTGCTATGTTAACTGAGTGAAAGTGAAATATCTATGTTAACCGAGCAATAGTGACGAATTTGTTTAAGATATCTAAGGGACTTGGATTTGTTTTTGTGGTAACTAATTCACCCCTCCCCTCTCAGTTACTCAACTCATTTCCAACAATTGGTATTAGAGCAGCAAGTGCTTACAGGGAAGGTTTAAAGGCCTAAGCTAAAGATTAGAGATGTCTTATAGAAGGGAGATCCCTAAGCTCAACAAGGACAACTTCATTGCATGGCAAGATCTGATGAGGCTACATCTATCTACTATTGGAGATGCTAGTTTGCAATTCCCGGATCAAAAGTATGTGGAACCACCGAGACCTATGTCTATGGATCAGATGGTGGAAATGAAGTATCATAACATAATGATGATTGATATATAACCTCTGCACTCAGTTATTCCAAATTTGATGAAGTCAAGGACTACCCTACTACCTTTGATATGTGGAACAAACTGCATGATATCTATGGAGGAGATGCAAATGTAAAGAGAGCCAAAGAAGAAAGTCTTAGAGGTTAGTTTGATACGATGAAAATGAAAGAAGGAGAAAACATTACAAAATACAGTGAAAGAATCAAGAAAAGTGTTAGTGCAATCAGAGCTGTTGGTGGAACAATTGAAGAAAAAATAGTAGTCAGCAAGGTATTAAGAACTTTACTTCCTATCTATGCAATTAGAGTTTCATCTATTCAAGAGATGAGATGCAGTAATGACATAACTCTAGATGGATTGATTGGAAGACTATTAGCTTTTGAGTTGGATAACTTTGACAATTATTCTCCTAATCCTAGCAATCTTGAGTCAACATTCAAAGCTAAATTAAACCTTGGAAGGATGAAAGGAAAATAGATTGACAGTGATAGTGATAATGACTCTGATGATGAGGATATCGAAATCATTGAAGCATTACCTGCAAGGAGAGATGCAAAAGGAAAAGGACAATACAAAGGAAGAATACCATTGATTTGCATCTCATGTGATGAGGTTGGTCACATTGCTGCTAAATGTCCAAACAAGGAAGACAAAGGTGAGAAAAATTTCAACAAGTATAAAGGCAAGAAAGACTACAAAAGCTACAAGGACAAAGGTAAGAAATCTTGTTATATTGCTAAAGATTCTGATAGTGATGAAGATGAAGATGAAATGGTTTACATTGCTATTAAGGATGAGTCAGATAGTGAAGACAATGAAAAGACAGCACTATATTCTCATATTAGCAAGAATGACACTTGGATAATTGATAGTGGTTGTTCTCACCACATGACTGGTGATAAAACCAAATTTGAACATCTTGAACACTATGATGGTTAAAGTGTTAGTTTTGGGAATGATGAACTGTGTTATGTAAAAGGTAAAGGTTGTATTTCTCTTACTGAAGGAATCAGATGTGATAATTCTGATTGGGTTGAAGGACTAAGGTGTAATCTACTAAGTGTGGCACAGCTAAATAACATTGGTTTCAAGGTAGAATTCATGAATGGTAAGGCCAAGCTCCTAGATGGTACATGAAACCTAGTTGGAACTAGCAGGCAAACAAAAGGTAATCTATTTTATCTTGATCTCAATGAAAGTTCATGTTTTATTGCACAAGTAGAAGAAAGTTGGTTATGGCATAAAAGGTTGTCATGTGAACTTTGACAACCTAATCAACATAAGTAAGAACATAAGAGTAAGAGGAAATCTTGTTCTGAAGAAACTTGAACTCTAGAAATATGCAAACAATGTCAAATTGGGAAGATGGGAAAAACTAGCTTCAAGAGCAAGAATTACAATACAGAAGAAGTCTTGGAATTGGTGCATATTGACTTTTGTGGACCAATTGGAATAACAAGTTACACAGGTGAGAAGTAATTCATTCTATTTTTTGATGATCATTCCAAAATGATGACTGTTATGTTTCTCAAAGAAAAATTAGAAGTTCAAATGGTACCTAGCCAGAGTTGAAAGGGAAACAGGAAATAAACTTAAATGCTTAAGATTTGACAGAGGAGGAGAATTCATTTCTAATGAATTTAATGAGTTCTACAATGAAAGAGGAATCAAAAGATAGGTATCTGCCCTAGGTACACCACAGCAGAATGTTATAGTAGAAAAAAGGAACAGATCTATTATGGATTGTGCAAGAACCTTGATGATTGAGAAGGATGTTGCTACCAAATACTGGAATGAAGCCATTAGCACTGCAATTCACACCTTGAACCAAGTTCAACTGAAGAAAGGTACTAAGAAGACACCTTTTGAATTATGGTATGGCTATAAACCTAATATTAGTTATTTCAAAGTATTTGGAAGTAGATGCTACATCTTGAAGGAAACAAGAAATGGAAACTTTGATGTAAAAGGTGATGAAGATATATTCCTAGGCTACCCCAGCAAAATCAAAGCACATAAATGTTTAAATATTACTACTCATAAAGTCATAGAAAGTGTGCATGTAAAGGTCGATGAGTTTATAGACAGAAATGAAGAACAAAGCAGTAAAGAGCCTGAAAACTACAGAAACTTTGTGTATTATGAACCTGATACTATACATAAGACACAGGCAATGGTGATTGGATAGCAAGCATGTCAACCACTGAATTCATCAGCACAAACCTTGTTGCAACCTGTGCAACCAGTGATGCTAACTAAAGAAACTGAGTCGCAAACAGAGGGAATCGAGTCTCAGACTAAAGAAACTGAGTCGCGGACAGAGGCACCTGAGTCATAGACAGAGGTACCCAAGACACAGACAAATACACCTGAGTCTCAGACAATGGAACCCGAGTATCAGACAAAAGAATAGGACAAAATATTTGAGCATGGTGAACATAGTGGAGCAAGCCCAGAATCAAAGAGGAAGGATCTTGTACTTATAAAATATGTTAGAAGGCATCATGCACCTGAACAAATAATTAGAGATCAGACAAAAGGTGTAATTACAAGGAGAAAAATAAAAGGTACATGTTTACTTAGTGAAAATGAACCTAGAACTATTAAAGATGCATTGAATGATGAGAACTGGATTGAAGCAATGAATGAAGAAATTGAGCAGATAGAAAAGAACAAAACCTAGACTCTTGTACCTAGACCAAAAGGCAAGAATGTGATTGGTACTAAGTGGGTTATTAGAAACAAGATGGATGAGAAAGGTGAAGTTTCCAGAAATAAAACAAAAAAAAAAAAACTAGATTGGTATGTAAAGGATATGCTCAAGAAGAGGGTATTGATTATGGAGAAACTTTTTCTCCTATTGCAAGACTTGAAGGAGTCAGAACTCTTCTAGAATATGTTGCACATAAAGGATTCAAGGTATATCAAATGGATGTCAAATCTGCATTCTTGAATTTAATTTTTGAAGAGGAAGTCTACATTGATCAACCTGAAGGTTTTGTAGGACCTAAACAAAGGAATATGGTTTGCAAACTGCACAAAGCATTGTATGGACTGAAGAAAGCTCTGAGAGCCTAGTATGAAAGACTACACGGTTACTTGATAAGTTTTGGATTTTAGAAAACTAATAAAAATAGTAGCTTGTACATCAAAGAAGGACCTTAGGATAAGATACTATTAGTAGAAATATTTTTTAATGACATATTGTTTACTAGATATGATGACTTATTGATGCAGAGTGGACAGTCAGAAGCCCCAAATGGACTAGTTGGTCCTTCAAATATTCAACACCAAGAGGTAAAGTGCCTCTACACTTATCACAAATGTAGAAATGACTTGTATCTAGGTTATCACAACTTAATCCCAACAGGGAAACCTAATCTCTAGGTTCTATCAAATCTTCAATACCAACTCCCAATGGTTGGGTATTAGGCACTTACACCAATTTGACATCAACTCCCCATGAAATGACTCCAAGGACCAGGGGTGACCTATGGGGTGACCTATGCTCAGGGATTTGGTCTATTTAGGTCCCTAAGACAAGAATCCAATGACCCTACTCACCATGTACACTGATTTGGTCATTGTTGCTATGATAAACCCCTTCTAGGCTTGTAGCCTTTTCAAATGGAAATTTGTGCTTAAAATAAAAGTACTTCACATAAACCCCTAAAAATAATAGAGATTCAGGTACCCTTTATGGCCTAATGGATTATATCAAAGCACCAATGCTTGGAAGTAATAGGAAAATAGAAAGGCACACTATTTTGCCTAAATAAATAGGGTTAATTAGGCCTCCAATTACACTACAGGTACCCCTTTCATACAACAAGGACCCAATACAACACTTGGATCATGTGAAGGGATGAAAAATGCCTTCTCATACTCAAATTCAGGTCTTGATGAATCTCCTATAGTGAGTTATGTGGACTATACTCCATCACTTGATTGGTGCACACATGGTCATGTACACCTAGGGCATCATGGAAAACCCATCTCCATGCAACTTATCAAACCCAAACTGAATAATCTTAAATATAATTTTCAATACATGATTTCCACCAACAGTCATTATATTCCCATGGTTGACACAAGAAATATGTACAATTATTTATGAAACCCTGATTTAGGGCCTAAAACCCAGGAAGCAGGAGTAAAAATGCAATAACTTTCAATGTACAAAATATTGGGACATAATACCAAATGCAGATGGAAAATACTTCACAAGGATACCTTAATCTATTATACTTGCATTCTCAACCTTCCGTATATGTCCATACCAATTGATTGTTTCTTGAATTTGCAAGAAAATGGTGATTTTTATTGATTTTGAATGCCAATTAGAAGAAGTTGTCCTACCACCCGCCTATAAGGGATTTTGTAGGAATTACCAATGGTTAAATCCACTTTTTAAACCAATTAGCCATTTGGGAGTGGATTTTACAATTTTTGTCAAAAGTTGCTTAAAAGTTGCTTGATAACTTTTTAGCAATTTTGCAATATTTTGCAACTTTTCAATCTAAGTGGCCAAAATTGGTCCAAACCTATAATCTATGATCCCACATGGATATAAACATGATTAAACATGAAAAAATGAGAAAATAACCTATTTTTAAGGTTTTGGACATTATTTGACCAATAGTTGAACAAGGGCTTATTAACTGCCAATCTTGGAACTAGGTCTTACAAAGGGTGTCCAATATGAAACCTCTATTTCTAACATGACCTAAAGGCAATTAGGACCTTCAAGGAATCCATAAGTGCCAAAAAACACTTAGGTTATCTAGGGTGCTCCTGCACCATACTCCCCATGAGGTTTTGAACTCAAGTTCCCACTTGAGGTTAACTGATCAAGAGTGATGCCATGTTGTTGGATTTGTTCCTCTGTCATCCAAGTAGCATCAATGTTAGGGAGTCCTTTCCATTTTATAGGTTATTGCATATACTTTTGTTTCCTTTTTTGCTTCAGCACCTTGGACTCAAGAATTGTTTCCAACTCCACTAGTTTTCTTTGTGGAAGATTTGTGACATAGTTTCCATCCTCCTCATTTTATGGATCCTGCACATTGGTCATATCTGAAACATATTTATAAGGGGTGAGATCTGAAACATTAAATATAGGAGAGATTGATAATGCAGGATGAAGAGATATTTCATAAGCATTTTCACCCATCTTGTTGAGAATGGTGCATGGCCCAACTTTCTTCATATGCAACTTTGAATATCTTCCCTTGGGAAGTCACTCCTTTCGTAGGTAAGCCCGCACTTTATCTCCAATTTGGAAGTGGATTTCTCTTTTTTTGTTATCTTCTTGTGCTTTTTATTTCATGGTGATTGTTGTAATGTTTCTTTCACTTATGCCTACACTTTAGTGATCAATTTTTCCAATTCTTCACCTTGTGCACTAACTCTTAAATCAAAAGGTAATTCCACCAAATCTAATGGACCTTTTGGGTGAAGGCCATAAACAATTTGAAAAGGTTTTTTTCCAGTAGATCTTTTCATTGAATCATTGAATGCAAACTTTGCTTTAGGTAAGATCATGTCCCAACTTTGGGAATGTTGTTTAGTAAGACATCTTAGGAGGTTTCCAAGTGACCTATTCACTACTTTAGTTTGCCCATCCGTTTGTGGGTGATAGGCAAAGCTATAGGTCGGATTTGTGCCAAGCTTTTTGAAAAGAGTCCTCCAAAAATGTCCTTGGAATTTAACATCTCTATCTCAAACTATTGTTTGAGGTAAGCCATGAATTATTACTACTTCTTTGAAGAAGAGATGTGCTATGTTAGATGCATCATTTTTGCTTTTACAGGGAACAAAGTGGACCATCTTGCTAAATCTATCCACTATGACAAACACATTGTTGAAACCATGTTGGTTCTAGGTAAACCCATCACAAAATCCATTGAAATTGATTCCCATGGCCAAGTGGGAATTGGTAGAGGCTGTTATAGTCCTTGGTTAGTAGATACACATTTGGCTTGCTGATAAATGGTACAATTTTCTATGAACTTTTTGACTTCATTTCCTTTTTTTGGCCAAAAGTAACTCCTTTTTACTAGGTCTTTTGTTTTGTCTATTCCAAAATGACCTCCCAAGCCACCACAATGTTTTTATTGATGATATTTGTTCTCATGGAACATCTAGGTATGCATAGTTAAGCCCCTTTGAACAAGAGTCCATTCATAATTAGAAAGTTAGAAAAATGAGTATGATATTTACCTATCATTTTGGTGCATACCTCAAAAAGTTCTGCAAAATCTAGATCATCTGTATACAAATACTTTAGTGAGACAATCCCCACACTCTGAAGTTGTGCTTCTTCAACCAAACTAACCATTCTGCTTAGGGCATCAGCCACCTTGTTTGCTACCCCCTTTTTGTGCTTAATGTTGAATGTATATGCCTGCAATTGTTCCATCCATTTGATGTGTTTGACTCCAAGTTTTTCTTGAGTATTTAAGAAGCTCAATGCATGGTTGTCAGTATAAAAAATAAACTCTTTTGGAAGTAAGTAATGCCTCCATTTTTTCAGTTCTTAGACCTTTGCATAGAGTTCTAAATCATATGTAGAGTACCTTTTCTTGGCATCATTTAGCTTTTCAGAAAAGAATGCTACAACCTTACCTTCTTGGCTCAAGACTGCACCAATTGCCAAGTTACTTGCATCAGTTTCAACAGTAAATACCTTAGTGAAGTCAAGAAGCACTAGGATTGGATATTAAGACACTCTATTCTTTAGGTATTGGAATGCATCTGCAGCCTCTTTATTCCATACAAATATGATCTTTTTACCACCTTTGATAGTGTCTAACATGGGAGTACACACATGACTAAAGTTATTAATAAATTTCCTATAGAAATTTACAAGACCATGAAAACTTCTAACATCACCTTGGTTCTTTGTTGGAGGCCAATTGAAAATTGCTTCAACCTTTTTAGGGTCCATTTTTAGGGTGCCTTGTGAAATGACAAACCCTAGGAACACAAGTTCCTTCTTCATAAACATACACTTCTCCAAGTTAACCACTAAATTGTGCTAATGAATCCTCCTTAAAACTTGTTCAACATCATCAAGATGCTCTTCCTTGCTATGACTAAATATTAGAATATCATCAAGATATATAACTACAAATTTGCCAAAAAAATCAATAAATATTTCATTCATGAGTCTCATGAATGTATTTCAGGCATTACTCGGCCTAAATGGCATCACCAATCACTAAAAAAGGCCTTCATTTGTTTTAAAATTCATTTTCCATTCATCTCCTGTCTTTATCCTTATTTGGTGGTATTCTGATTTTAAATCATTTTTTTTGAAGTAACATGCTTTTCCAAATTGATCAAGCAAATCCTCCATTATTGGGATAGGGAACATGTATCTTATAGTAATCTTGTTGATGGCTCTGCTATCTATACATAATCTCCATTTACCATCCTTTTTAGGGGCAAGGACATATGGGACTACACATGGGCTAAGACTTTTCTGAATTAAGCCTTTCTCTAACAGTTCATTGATTGTTTTGTAATCTTTGCATGCTGAGCAGGTGTCATCTTATATGGATCCTTATTAGGTAAGGAAGAACCAGGTATTAGGTCTATTTGATGACTAATTTCTCTTAAGGGAGGGAGGCTTGTGAGAAATTCACTAGCAGTGACATCACTGTATTTGTTTAATAGTTCCTTTACTTCATTATGTATGGGATCCTTATCATCAGATCTTATGCTATCCTTGGGTTTATAAATTAATACAAAACCTTCAGTCTCAAGTTCCTTCAATACTTGCAACATTTCTTTTTCCCCTATGGTGATAACAGTAGGTTCTTTCTCTATTTGAGCATCAGGTAGGGGCTTTAAGGTAAATTTTACCCCATTCTTGGTGATGCAGTAGGTGTTCTTCCTAAAATGATGTGTGGCATCCACATCATATTGCCAAGGTATTCCTAGTAAGATGTGGGAAGCATCCATTTCCACTACATAAAAAAGTAGTTTATCTTTGAAATCTGCTATAGAAAATTCTACCCATGCTTGTTCAGTTACTAAAGTTTGTTGACCTTTGGTTAGCCAAGAGACATGGTAGGGAAAGTTGTGTGTCTTCTTAGGTAGGTTTAATTTTTGGACCATTTTAAGAGACACAAAATTTTTAGTTGAGCTTGAATCAATAAGGAGATTACATACCTTTCCATGGCATTTGATCTTTTTCCTGAAGAGGCTCTTCCTTTGAGGTGTTTCATGGGTTTGTGGTACTTTAAGGAAATCTTGCCTCATCATCAAACATGCTCTTTCCTCTAGTTCTAAATCCTTTGGATTAGTGTAATCCTCTTGTTTGTCTTCTTGAATGAGTTGTGTCCTCCTTTGTCCATGGTTTTTGTTATTTCTTTTCTTTGGGTATCTCCCTGCATGGTGTCCTAGTTGGTTGCAGTAGTAACATTTCAAAGGTTCATTTCCTATTCCTCTTCCTCTATTGAAGGGTCTCCTTCCTCTAAAGTTTCCTCTGAAATTGGATTCACCATGTTCTTTGTCTCCTTGGCCTTGGTCAGGCGTCTTTTTTCTATTGCCACTGTATTTTCCTCTATTCCAAGAGGTACCCCTTCCTCTAAAACTCTTTCCCCCATCATTTCTCTTTCCTTTGCCTAAGTCTTTCTTTCTTTTCCATTTCTCCCCTACCTTGATTTCCATCTGATAACATTTGTTTACTGATGTAGGGCTATGTAGGCTTAGTTCTTCTTGAATGGACACCTTGAGACCATTCATGTATCTTGATAGTTTTTCTTCCTCATTCTATGTTGTATTAGTCTTAATGCATAGTTTTAGGAACTCCTCGGTGTATGAGCCTACATCCATGTCTTTTTGCTTTAGTTTTTGCTTCCTTCTATGGAGTTGTACCTCATAATATTTAGGTACATATGTCTCATTTATCATTTCTATCATCTTTTTCCATGAAGTGGTCATGCTTCTACCATTCAAATTAGGGCTTCTCCCTTCAACTTGGATTTTTCCATCTTTACTCTTTACTTCTCAAAAATGTCTTCACACTCAAAGAAGCTTGTCAAAGCCTCAATCCAATATAAGGCCAAATCTGCATTCATCTTTCCATTGAAAGTTGGTAAGTCCAACTTCTCCTCCATGGTTCTTCTCTCCATAGACTTTAAGGCATCTAAGAGGGATCTCTGGTCTGCAAGAATGTTCTCATCTTGATCAGGAGTGTCATCTTCCTCTTCACTCCCTTCTTCACCATTAGACATGTTTTCTCTTCCCCTTTCTACCTTGTTCTCGAGTTCTTGAAGCCTCTTGGTTAGGGCTGAATTTTTTTCCTTTTGTTATCTCACTATCCTTGAAAGTTCCATGTTTGTAATCCTTGTAGGGATTTCTTCATCCTCAGGAGTAGGCATAGCTCTGATACCACTTGATGCAGAGTGGATAGTCAGAAGCCCCAAATGGACTAGTTGGTCCTTCAAATCTTCAACACCAAGAGGTAAATTGCCTCTACACTTACCACAAATGCATAAATGACTTGTATCTAGGTTATCAGAACCTATTCTCAACAAGGAAACCTAATCACTAGGTTCTATCAAGTCTTCAACACCAACTCCCAATGGTTTTCTATTAGGAGCTTACACCAAATTGACATCAACTCTCCATGAAATGACTCCAAGGACCAGGGGTGCCCTATGCCCAAGGATTTGGTCTATTTAGGTCCCTAAGACAAGAATCCAATGACCCTACTCACCATGTACACTGATTTGGTCATGGCTGCTATGATAAGCCCCTTCTAGGCTTGTAGCCTTTTCAAATGGAAATTTGGGCTTAAAATAAAAGTATTTCACATAACTCCCTAAACAAAATAGAGATTCAGGTACCCTTTATGGCATAATGTATTATACCAAAGCACCAATGGTTGGAAGTAACAAGAAAATAGAAAGACACACTATTTTTCCTAAATAAATAAGGCTAATTAGGCCTCCAATTACACTATAGGTACCCCTTCCGTACAAAAAGGACCCCATCCAACACTTGGATCATGTCAAAGAATGCACAAGGACTTCTTAGACTCAAATTAAGGTCTTGATGAATCTCCTATGGTGAGTTGTGTGGACTGTATTCAATCACTTGATTGGTGCACACATGGTCATGTACACCTATGGCATCATGGAAAACCCATCTCCCTGCATAATCTTAAATATAATTGCCAATACATGATTTCTTCCAAGGGTCATTATATTCCCATGGTGGAAAAAAGAAATGTGTACAATTGTTTATGAAACCCTGATTTAGGGCCTAAAAACAAGGAAGCGGGAGTAAAAATACAATAAATTTCAATGTACAGAAGATTAGGAAATGAGACCAAATGAAAATGGAAGATAATTCACAGGGCTACCTTAATCTGTCAGACTTCCATTCCCAACCTTCTATACCTATCCGTACCAATTGACTATTTCTTGAATTTGCAGGAAAATAGTGATTTTTATTGATTTTGAATGGCAATTACAAAACGTTGTCCTACCACCCACCTATAAGGTATTTTGTAGTCATTCCCAATGGTTACATCCACTTTTTAAACTAATTATCCATTTGGGAATGGATTTTTCAATATTTTGCAACTTTTCAATCTAAGTGACCAAACTTGGTCCAAACCTATAATATATGATCCCACATGGATCTAAACATGATAAAACATGAAAATGTGAGAAAATAACCTATTTTTAAGGTTTTGGACATTATTTGACCAATAGTTGACCAAGGGTTTATTAAATTTCAATCTTGGAACTAGGTCTTACAAAGGGTGTCCAATATGAAACCTCTATTTCTAACTTGACCTAAAGGCCATTAGGACCTTTAATGAATCCATAAGTGCCAAACAAAACACTTAGGTTATCTAGGGTGCTCCTGCACCACTTACATAGAGCATTCTCAGAAGCTATGAGTAAAGAATTTGAGATGTCTATGTTTGGTGAAATCAAATTCTTTGTTGGCTTACAAGTTTATCAGATGAAGGATGGTATCTACATTACTTAGTCTAAGTACATAAAAGAGATACTGAAGAAATTTGGGATGGAAGACTCTAGACTAGGTTGAAAACCTATGCCTAATGGACATAAGATATCTAAGGATGATGATTCAAAGGAGGTAAATCAGACTACATACAGATCCATGATTGGCAAAATTCAATATGTTTTTCACACTAGACCTAATATTGCATTAGCAATCGGTATTGTTGCAAGGTTTTCAGCTAATCCTAGAGAGAATCATTTGATGGCTATCAAAAGGATTATGAGATATCTTAAGGGTACTGAAGATTATGAATTATGGTATAAGAAAGGAGGAAATTTTGATTTGAAGACTTTTACTGATGCTGATTGGGCAGGAAGTGTTGATGACAGAAAGCGCACAAGTGGTGGAGCACTATTTCTTGGAAAGAGGTTAGTCTCCTAGACAAGCAAGAAATAGAAGTGTATTTCTCAATCTACAGCAGAAGCAGAATATGTTGTTGCAGTAGTGAATTTTTCAAATATCATATGGTTCAAACAATTATTGTCAGGTATGAAGGTGGAAATCATAGAGCCTATCATTATCTACTGTGACAACACCAGTGCTATTAACATTTCAAAGAACCCTGTGATGCATACCAAGACTAAACATATTGCAATAAAGTATCATTTCTTGAGGGAATTGGTTCATAACAAAGAAGTAAGATTGGAATATGTGAATACCAAAGAAGAAATTGCAGACATATTCACAAAACCGCTACCTAAGGATGCATTTTTGTATCTTAGAGGAAAGCTAGGGGTAATTCCCCTAACTGAGGCTCACTAAAACATAGTTTAGTGATGCATCAACTGAGGTACAAAACAAACTTAACATGTTGATGCAGATATTTAGAGCTTATTGCATATGAATCAATACAAACAGTTACATTACAATTTCATTAATATGTCAGTTGGTGTCTTTGGCATTGGTTGTCAAAGAGGGAGAGATTGTTGTATTTCATAATGATTCATGATGGAGGGAGAGATTACTATATTTCATATTGATCAGTGAAAGAGGGAGAGACTACTGATGAAGAGATTGATGATAGAGGGAGAGCTTTATCAGAGACAGCGATAAATGTAAGAGGGAGAAATTTGTATTTCAGTGATTGAGGGAGTTTTAGATGAGAATCAGAATGAAACTAAAGACATTAATAAAATTGGATGAGAATCAAAATGAAGCTAGGGACATTAATAATATTTCATTCTTATGTTTTCTTCTCTATAATTCTTTGTATTATGATATGTTGTGTTGTCATCAATGCCAAAGAGGGAGATTGTTGATGACAATTATTCAATTATGTATTGTTATTGATGTTTACACAAGTATAGTGATGTTTACACAAATGTCTAATCCTATCTGAGCATAGTCAGTGTTTGATGAGATCTCTTGGGAATTGAAGATGACCAAAGTGTTTTTTAGTTCTAACCAAGTTCACTCGAGCATTACAGTGTTGGTCGGGCGTTGAAGGATTTCAGTGTTGACTGAGAAAAATAGTTAGTGTCAGCCGACTAACAGTGGATTATATTTTATGGATAATTAGTCATATGCAGCCGACAGACATGAGTTTTATTATTTATTTGGAAGGATATCAAGGCTGACTTGACAAGGCTTAAAAAATATATGTAAGGTCAATTTTGGATTGAATTGAGTGGGATAATAGTGGTGATGTGGAATTGCATGTGAAGTTTGATATGAAGAGGGAAAGCAAAATCAGATGGGATTATGATTGAGGACAGAATACAGAGGATAGTAATAGAATATCTGATCAATAAGGATCAAGTATTTAATCCAAAATAGAGATCTAAATTAGCAAAGATAGTTGTTATCAAAATAGGTCAATCCATTGTTACTCTCTAACAATTGTAGCGGTGATCAAAATCTCTTAACAGAGTAGACTTAACAGTCTTTTGTAAATCCTCTAACAAGGTGACATTTTTACATTGAAGTGTTTGAAGACCTCTCACAAGGCCACTCCTTATAGGGTGATTAAGTCCTCTAACCAGGTCACACCTAATAGTGTGTTATTGTAACCTTTAACAGGGTTGGTTCCTAACAGGGCTTACTTCAGAAGAGTGAAAAATAGTGACTAGTTGCTATTGGTGGTTTTTCCCATATTGGGTTTCCATGTTAAATCTTGGTGTTATCTGTGTACATTTCATTTTCTTTATGGTTTATCTTTCTGATAGTAATTACTAATGAAAATCACAGTTAATATATTAAGATTTGCTATGTTAACCGAGTGACAGTGAAATATCTATGTTAACCGAGAAACAGTGTTAAATTTGTTTAAGACATCTAAGGGACTTGGATTTTTTTTTGTGGTAATTGATTCACCCCTCCCCTCTCAGCTACTCAACTCATTTCCAACAATTAATTGTGAAGCCAACATTCACATTTAGGGTAACAAGTAAGAACCTACACACAGATAGAACATTAGTTATGAAAAAATATTAAGATTCCTATTGTAGAATCAAAGCCAAGGCTGGTTGGCCAAAATTTCCTCATGAGAGAATCTCTAATCTTCAAAATCTAGAATCAACCTTTATTGGTAATCAAAATTCTAGGATGTTTGTCTCTCTATAATAGTGGAGAAATTGATAATTTGGAAAAATATGCAGAAGTTCCCATACTTCATGTAATACACATTTGATCTTCAAATTTCTTAATCGTTGAGATTATTTTTATAAAATATCTTTCAATGGTGATATTTTCCACTTTTAATCGAGTTTCTAGGTGAATACCTGCAAGGAGAGCTTTATCTTGGCTATGCTATTTGATTCTATTGAGATTTTACAAACTAATGCCACCAAAGGTTTCCCCATGTTATTCCTAAGGACACAACTAACCCTTGATATCCTTGTATTGCCTTTAGTTTCTCCATCAAAATTGAGCTTGACAAACTCCCTGCATGGAGGTTTGCATCTAATCTCTTTCCTGATATTTTTGGGGGCATCTTGAGAATCAAGATATCTTTAAAGGGGAGTTTTATTAGATTCCATTATGATAGAATATTTTAATCCCAAGATGAAAAGCATGATTTTACTTTTTTATTCTTGATAGTGTAAGCATTATCTGATTCTAAAATTGCCACTTCAATTATTCTGATGGTTGATTCTAATAAATTTTGTTCCTTTCTAAATATGTGATTATTTATTTCCCACTAAAGACTCCAAATCAATATAGTTGGTGTGAATCTCCATATTTATACAAAGGACTTCTTATAAAGAAATGGATAGGATTGAAATATATTCATTATGTCTTATCGCAAGGGTGATTACCAATGGAGTTAATTGAGGAGCCATATCCAACATGAATAGAAAAAGGATAAATTAATTAGAAGATGGTCTCTTGATTCCACCACTTCTCCACAAAGGACACAATTAAATGTGGGAGTACAATACTTAGGGAGGATAATCTATCACTTGTTAGAATTTTTCTTTTAAGCTCCAACCAAGAAAAACTCTCGCTTTGGGGAGGAATTCATCTTCCCCCTAAAAATAAAATTGTTTTCTATAGTATTCCTAATTTCTAAGAGAGAAACCCTTTTTCACCATGCAACTACCTAAAGGTGATTGGGACCATATTAGGAAGTCCTCTAGGTTGGAAAAATGGATTGATATCTACTTGAGCTTTGATTCTAATAATGTGCTTTGATTAGGAGGAATTAGCATTTTAGAGAGGTCTTTCCAACTAATTACCTTAATGACACCTTTCTTTTTTACGAAGAGATCATTTACTTTATCACCCCAAATGATTTTTAATATTTGCATTGTTTCTTGAAGTGTGGTTAACTTTTTAAGCGGAGGAAAAACATTCCATGAATCTTACCAAGAGATTACCATGTGCCAATTATGAATCGACCATTGTCAAGTGGGGTAGAATGATGTCTCTGCACTTCATCGTTAAATTCCTCATATTTTTAACTTGAAAGAGATTTCTAACTTGATTTTGTCAAAAATTGTGATTCAAGTACCTCCACCAAGGTTATGGATGCTTGGGTGGTAGTGGAGAAATGCTTGATGACAACAAATGGTATCTTTGTTAGGGCTTATGATGCCTAACTAGTAGCAGGGATATGCCCAAGATATCATTGCATGAAAAATAAAATGGTTTAGCTAATGTAGCTTGAGTCTGAGTACCCGTTTTCTCATGTCTAAAACCCTTAGATTAAGGAATGAATTAATAGCACACATATGAATATGTCATAGTGAAACTTAGGTCTCTTATGTTGTCCTTTGTCAAGATCAGAGTTAGATTATTAAATAATGTTTTGAATGAAAATAGTCTAAGGGGTCAAGTGGTAGAAAATTATGGAGTTCTAAAATATTGAAAGCCTTTTTCCCAGTGAATCTCCATTTTATATGCCCTTCATACTCATCTCTACATTCTTTTAGACAGAATTTGGATCCCCTCCTTTTTTTTTTCTTCTCTATCTGTTTGTTAATCCTTGTTCTCTTTTGGTTTGGTTTTTCCCTCCAAAATATTGAGATTTTGAGGTATTCAAGGATTTACATTAATTGTTTAGGGTTCCAGACTCCAAAGGTTCCTTCTTCTTTGTTTTTGTTTTTTTTTCCTTTTGGATTGCAGGCTTTGGTATCTTAGAGTACTTATAAATATTTTTTTCCTAGCATACCTGGAATCCCATAATCTCAATTTGTTGGGTCACACTAAAGTTTCGTACTTTACATCTTTTCCCTAACCATATTTAATGCACCCTTAGAAATTGATTATATGCACCCTTTGTAGTCTACTTCTCTGAACAATAACTCTTCACCATACTCAAATTCCATGCACTTCCTCCTTCTTCTTCCTTCAAAGGAATTAGAGTAAACTTATGTCCATCCTTCTCTATTGTGACCAAATTTCTTCTACGATCATGAATTGCTCCTCTATCGAATTGCATTCAAAATGCATTCAAAGATTGAGTTTCCAAAGTAGTATGTGCCTTCTTAGGCACATTTGATCAAGCAAGCCAAATGTTTTTCCCATTGATCTTTGTACTTTGTGTGTATCAATCCCTTTATTTCTTGTTTGGAGGTATACTTTTCTCCTTCATCCTTTTTGGTTTTTGTGTTTTTCATTTTGTTTTCCTAGTTTAGATTTCCTAGTTTGAAATAAGGATTTTCTTCTTGAAAACTAGTATATATGTAGCCTCAAGCCATTTTTTGACCCCAGTTCCTAATTTCTCAACCTTTAGATTCAAAATGCTCCTTCCATATCACATCAAATCCTCAATAATAGGTATTTTATGAAACGCAACCCATGTCCAAGGCTATACATTTGTAATCTTTTGACAACGCATGAACCATCACTTTGAATTTTTAGACTCTAGAGAATTCGCATATTGATCCCAAAATGTTGAAAAGACTAAGTGTTGGAAATGTTAGAGTAATCATTAGTTTGCTTATTAATTAAATCATGTTGATTTAATTAATTAAGTTATTACTCTTTAGTGCTTAAGCTTTCTCTTAGGTGCATTAATAATTAATTCTTTTATTAATTATTAATGTGCAACCTAGCTTTTTTACCTTTTAGGGTTTCGTTCACCTTTTTAAGGTTGAACTTTGTAATTGTTGTTCATTAATTCAGATTATAATTTTTCTCTCACATTTTGAGTAACTTCTGAGTTCTGCTTTTTCCTCCTTCTGCTTCTCTCTTGTAACAGGTTATTTGCATGCAGGTATTCTTGGCATTCTGTGGATTTTTATTTCTCAAATCCTACATGGTATCAGAGCCACATTGCTGCTGCCTGGTCTGGGGTTTGTGAAGCTGTGATTCGAGGGCAAAAACCACAACTTTTCTGGGGTTTCTTCTTCATTCTGGAAGATACGCTTTTTTCTGGAGCTCTTTGAGCTAAAACTGACACTACCATCGCACTCAGAAGGCCCAGGAGAGTTCATTTTAATATAAATTTTGCCATTTTTGGCCAAAATAGCCTCTGGGAAAAAAATTTCTCTCTGGCTCAAATTTCGAGGTGAAAAATTAAAAAAAAAATTTAAAAAATCAATTTTTAATTATTTTTGCGTTAAAAACTAACGCATACAGTTTTAAAAATCAACGCTGCTTTGTAAATGGGCGCCACCGTCAGTTAACCGCTAGTGGTTAACCTCTAGCGGTTAACCTAACCACCAGAGTTTACTCTCAAACCTTCTTTGGGGCAGTTTTGAGCACTTTTGGTATTTTGGCCATATCTTGAGCATACAGTATCG
>MU224887.1:2807667-2823587 GCA_018584345.1 Thuja plicata
GGTATGATCACACTTAGGGCAAATAGGGTCCATAGTTGGAACAGACCAAATTTAGGTGGTTACATTTGCCCCTCTTTGAATTGATGTGCGAGCAGCGCATTGATTCAAAGAAAGTTTTTGATTTTGAATTTAAAAAGATTGAGAATCCTGTTCTTGGTTGTTGAACGAAATGTTGATGAGATTAGTCTCACACTTTGTTTAATCAAAACTGATAGAATTGATTTTGAACTTGGTTGTCGTCCAAAGATCAACAAAATATTTTTTAAAAAATACCAATTCTGAACTTGGTTGTCGTCCGAAAATTGATAATACTGATTCCAAACTTGGTTTTCATCCAAAAGCTAGTACAAAGCTACTAGGAGCTTTTAAAAATCTCTTAAAATGAGGAAACACAAGATATCCAGCTCATGAGAACCAAAGCTTTCTATCCAACAGTTCTGACTTTAGTCAAGAAACTATTATGCCCCTAGTTTGTTTGATAACGAAGTCATTTTTAATGTAGTTTCGAGAAAAAATTCTATTGATGATAGTGTGATCATGCCCCCTCGGGAACAAAATTGAAGGAAAAGAATAAAATTCTTCAGTTATAGAGAATAGAACACTTGCAGGAAGCAATAAGGCCAGAAAGAGTGGAGTAGAAGAAGGTCTGTTTAAAAATAAACACACGTTTATCAAGTTGAATTACGTGAAAATATGAGTGGTAATGATGTTTAGATCAAGATGTATGATAAAATGTGCAATATTTACCATTGTGGTGAATAAACAAAGCAAATTCACAATTTTTGAAACTTGTCACAAAAGGACACTGTGCTGCTGAAAATGTCGTAGGCACCTTTGATTTTGTTCCCGATTGAGGAAAAAGAGAATACAGATGATTGTGTAATTGCCTGGAAGGAGTTCCAGAAACCCTAAATGTCTCAAAAGACCCATATAAGCCTCCAAATTGACCATTTTATTGTTCATTTTGATATTCAGCTATAGCCAATTAGAGAGCTCTGCAGAGAAAATGGTGGTCCCTGTGAGGAAACATCGATTCGAGATGAGCCGTCGACACCAGCGACCAGCCGACTACCCACTGCCGGTAAGTGCTCAATAAACTACCCTGTGAATTTTGCAATTTTGAATTTCAAGTATTTTTGTGCATTTTATAGCTAGTCAAAGATAGGATCGCATCCAGGATTCTGGATTGCATCCTGCGAAATGCACATCGTATCCGGTATTTCCCAGATCGCATCTAATTTTTGGCAGATTTTGTGTCGCATCCAGGTTTTCCTAGATCACATCCAGTCCTTTAGGTTTAGTTATGTTTTGAGTGAGATTCCATCAGTGAATCGTATCCCAGATTTTAGGGATCGTACCCTACATTTAGGATCGCATCCTATTTTTCTAGGATCGCATCATGTATGCGCAATCACATCCTGTATTTTCAGGATCGCATCTGGTAAAAGTCTTAGGTTTTCAAATTATTTTGATATGTTTGTGTCCTGCGAACGGGAAAGGATTGAGTAGAGTAGGAATATGCCCTTTGTTGTATATAGAATGTTGATGCTTTATTTTTCTGTCAAAAATCAAGCCCAGTTTGAGGTAGTCACCTTTCGAGGCACTTATCCTGCATGAGTTCTGGCATTGTCTGGCCTATTATCAGACAATGAGTAGAATATCATGATCCGATGTGGATTGCAGTCATTGATAGGTTTACTCGAGATCGGGGTAAACTGAGGGTTGTTGACTGCTCTGGCTGAGAGATGGCATTCAAAGCACAACACCTTCCACCTACCGACTGGTGAGATTATTGTGACACCAGAGGACGTTTGGAGGATCTTGCGCATGACCATGGTGGGACATGAGGTTTTCTTTGAGTCAAGAGTTGGTGTTGCGATTGGGACTGCTCAGAGGTTCTTTCAGGATGACAGAATAGATCATAGATACCTGTCATGGGATTACATGGTCGATCACTATGATCAAATAGCTATGTACTTAGCTGGATTGGTAGGTGGCATCCTTATGCCAGACAGAGGATAGCATGGTTTCTTGGTGGGCTGGGTCAGTACGGTAGAGCAGATGATCGTCCACCGTCGATGATTTGCCTGGGGGAGCTGCATTTTAGCTCACATATACCAAGAGCTGCCTGGGGGCACATCCCTATGACATGGTCGATTAGTGACAGGAAGAGGACACCAGAGCAGCCCTATGTATATATGTATGCAAGTCTATTACAGCAGCCCCACCTGGGCAAGGTTGAGTACTGGTGCCACCTTTTTGATGATATGACAGAGGTTGTATGGAGACCATACCTAGACTGTGAGGTGTGGACATCTGATGCTTGGTAGGTTCCCTTTTTGTGTCAGAGTAGATATCTGATAGGCCAGACCAGGTACATCATAGAGCGCTTCCTCATTACTAGAGTTTTGAGATAGTATGGGTGGCAACAGGGCCGTATAAAGGATGTGGCAGTTTATGCTCGGATTAGGGATGAGGTGGCTGACTGGGGAGCTCAACTAACTTATGATATTGCTGCATAAGACATCCGTGACATGGTAGCTATAGACTGGGACCTTCACCCAGATGTTGAGGATGCAAGTGTTTCTGATGGGTATGCTGCAGAGATGCTTCAGCATCCATTTCCATGATTCACAGTGTCAGAGGAGATGATTCCTCGTATAGAGGAGCCGTTGGATTATGATCTAGAGGAGTGACCTGTCAGAGGGAGAGGCGGCCGAGATAGAGCACCAGGAAGACATGGGGGCCGAGATGGTAGCAGAGATGGAGGCAGAGGCGGCAGGCATCCTCCCCCAGATGATAGACATGATGGTGATGACCGGGAGGGAGGTGACGAGGCAGTGGATGCTGGTGGTCTGAGTGGTAGTGGTCAGAGATGGCCGAGATACAGGTTTGTGGCCCCACAGAGAGATCTTGGCCCATTACTTACTCCTGAGCAACAGAGACAGCAGAGATAGAGAGTGTAGGAGCAGGATCCTGGTAGAGATGGGGACCCTCTATCGAGGTGCGAGCAGGAGAGAGAGGAGCTCAGAGCTTAGATCACAGCCTTGGAGGCTAAGGTGACTACTGCAGAGGCACTGTTAATAGACAGGGATAGTTAGCTTGAGCGGCTAAGAGCTGAGAGAGATACACAGGCTTGGACAGCAGTCCATCAGGGATAGAGGGTGACTTATTATTACGCTTTGTATCATGCTGCAGTTCCTGAGGGTCGGAGAGTACCCACTTTTTCACACATTACTCAACAGTCAGAGGGGGCCATGCCACCTCCAGCAGTGCCATTCATGTCACCTCCTCCTCCTCCTCCTGATCAGGGAGAGGGGGTGGGCCAGAGTTGAGACTGTGCACCATGTCTTTTTTGAGATTCATACATGTATATCTGGATCCTACTGAGATCCCCTTTTTGTACATTACATTGATATATATTTTTGATTTGTGCTTTTTGGCATACTGATTCTCTTTATGTGTACTGACACTCTGTATACTGATACACTTTATGCTGTGATACTCTTTTATGTGCACTGATACTCTTTATGCTTACTGATACTCTTTATGCTTTGATTTGTATCATGTTTCATGTGGTAAATGTACCCATTTTGCTTTTCCATCTTGATCTTGTGATGAGTTAGTTATAGTTGACAACATCATTTTTGTAATGTGAATGTAAAAATATATGTATGGATGCATGTAGGATGTAGAAGTAAAAATGCAATACATGGATGTTTTATTTTTGTATTTTTCAATTTCGCTTTTCAAATGTATGCAAAATGTATGCTGTGGATGATATCAGTAATATAAATGATGTAATTAACTTGATATTGGTAGAAGAAGATAGAAACCATGTTGTGAGCTCAAATTTCCTTATGTTTGTTACGTAATTTTGGACAAAATGCATCAGGCAATCTCTAAATGCAGCTATATGAAGACTCTTCAGACTTGTCACTGATTTCAACAAATATTGCAACATTTTTATCATCATTGGGCACTTTTAGAGTGGATACCATCAAATAGTATAATCATCACTAATACCCACTAATATTATGATAATATGAATACTATGTTTTATTGAAATGTTAGAAATGGACTTAGGTACCAAGCTATAGGAGCCAGGACATCAAAATAGTCACCTTCCTTTTAATATACCAGTTTCTGATTAAGGTAAGATATTGAACCCGCAATGAACTTGAAAATTCATATCCTTGGGTACATTATGATTCATATGCCTTAGTGAGAATATGGATCAGAAAATAGACAAGGAAATTGTATCAAACTCACCGTAGTTTACATATAACAAAGATCGAGATATATGCGGCTATCCACCCATAGTGGTAGCTCTTACCATAAACATCCAAGTTAGGTGAAATTTATAGGTTTATTTGAAATAATCACCATACGCAGAAATTTAAGAAAACATTATGCCCCCAGTCCTTGCGAGTCTTTTTCTTTACACAAACGTCATTGAGTAACTAAGAAGACATAATAAATTATAAATTGTGAATCAATCAAATAAAATTCATAATTACATAGATGCCCCTAGTTGAAAACATCGTCAGGACACTAAATAATTATAATCAAACTAATAGAAAACTGTGTGTTTAAGTAGTACTTGTTCATTCATCTGTCAAACACAGTAAAGATCCATCAATCAGAAAATTAGAATATAAGCAATATGGTGTTCCATGTCTGTGCCTTGATAGGATAATCCATTCATGTTTTCCATCCAATATGGCTATGTAGGAATGTTGTGAATGTTTAAATGTCATGGTCCATGTCGTTAAAAGACACCTTTGTTTGAGTAAGTGACATTGTGTTGCATGTATTGAGAAACATCATGTTTGTGAGACAAACCATCCTAGAGCAACCTAGCAACCACAACTGACTAAGCCAACAAAGATGCCCCTAGTGCAGAATGACCTATTCCTAGAACGTAAAGATAGACAAATCCCAACCGAGGATAAGATATTCATGTAGGAAAATGAAGTCAGCATATGAGCACAGGCAAAATGATGAAGGTTGAGTATCAGTTAGTGCATTGATAGATGGAGCGCAGAACACAAGTGATGCCTGATTGCCAGGTTTTCACCACTTGGCAAGATCTTTTTCTTTCTTTTTGCTACCAAGATGCCTGTTTTACCAAGTGCTCATCAAGGCACTTTTCTCTTTTTCAATTTTTTTTCTATTTTTGCTTTTTTGAATGTTTTTGTAGTATCAAGGCGCTTTTTTACCAGGTTTTCACCAATGATACCTATTTTGTAAGACTTTTTCCACTGTTTTTGGTATTTCTTCAGGATCAATTTTCTGAATGTTTTTGGTATTTTGCAAGAACTTTCTGCTATACAGGCTCTACTAGCCAAACATTAAGCATAGAACCGCTTTAAATATAAAGTGTTGATAGGATCGGGAAGAACATCTCCCTCAAGTGTAACTAACTGATAAGTTCCGGTCCCAAAAGTAGTCATGATAACATAAGGCCCCAGCCAGTTAGGTTCAAACTTCCCTTTCTGCTCTTTGTTAGGCTGGTTTTTAGGATTCTCTTTTAGGACAAGGTCCCCCACTTCAAAATTGCATGGTTTAACCTTCTTGTTGTAACCTTTGGACATCCTTGCTTGGTACACTTTGAGGTGGTCGAATGCCTGTTGTCTGTGCTCATCCAGTAGGTCTAGAGAATTTATCCGATCAATGCGGTATTGTTCATCAGTGACTAGTCCTTGTAGAGAGATTCATAAAGATGGGATTTCAACCTCAATAGGTAGTACTGCCTCAATGCCATAGACTAGAGAAAATGGTGTGGCTCCAGTTGGTGTTTTCATACTTGTTCTGTAGGCCCATAGTGCCAGATTTAGTTGTAAATGCCAATCCTTTCCAGACTTGCTCACAGTTCTGTATAGGATTTTGAGAATTTTTTTGTTCGATGCCTCAGCCTATCCATTACCTTGAGGATAATAGAGCGAAGAGAAATGTTGAGTAATGTGAAATTGTTCACAGAGGTCATTAATGTCTTGGTTTTTAAATTGGCCCCCATTGTCTGTCACAATTGAAGAGGGTATCCCATATCTACAAATAATGTAGTTTAAAATGAACATAGCCACCTGTTTGCTAGTGGCTTTGATTAGCGGCACGGCTTCGACCCACTTTGTGAAATACTTAGTGGCCGTAATGATGAATTTGTGTCAATTTGAAGAGTTGGGATATATCTATCCAACCAAGTCAAAGGCCCATTACTGAAATGGCCAATGTGTTATGAAAGGTATCAGTTCTTTGGCAGGAGCATGGATGAGGTTTCCATGTGTTTGGCATTTAAGACATACTTTGGAAAATTGAATAGAATCTTTCTCCATTGTAGGCCAATAATAGCCTACTCTGAGCAGGATTTTATCTAATGCAAATTCATTCGAGTGTGATCCACATATACCTTCATGGACATCTTTTAAAGCTAGATCAGACTCTTCTAGTTCTAAACATCGAAGAAGTGTACAGTCAAGACTACATCAATATAGATTGTTAGTTATGAGGACGTAACGTGATGCTATCCTAATCAGAGATCATTTCTCATTTCTAGATAGATTGGCGGGAATAGTTTGGTCTGAAAGATAGGCAATAATACTGGTATATCGGGATTGATTGGGAGTATTTAAGGCACAGATTACCTGGTATTTTGGATTGGCGAAGGCCAGATAGGATATTTCTTCCACCAAGAAGTCATAGCGGAATTGATGTTCCTCTAGTTGTAACATGGATGCCAAGGTAGCCATAGCGTCTGCAGCTTTATTCTTTGATCTTGGTATCTGCTGAAAGGTGACGAAGACAGTATTTCTTCAAATCATCAACTAGTTGTTTGTAGGGCATCAATTTTTCATCTCTTGTTTGATATTTCCCATTGATTTGATTGATAACTAGTTGGGAGTCCCCATATATGTGTAGCTCGATGATCTTCCATTCTATGGTGAGCTTGAGACCGTTGACCAACGCTTCATATTTTGAGATATTGTTGGTACATGGAAACATTAATTTGTAAGATTTGGGAATCTTATATCCTTGTGGAGTAATGAAGAGAACCCCGGCTCTAGATCCTTGTTGAGTAAATGACCCATCAAAGTACATCTTCCATGAATGTTCGGTGAGATGCATGATTGTTTCATCAGGAAATTCAATTAGCAATGGTGCATCATCCTGGAGCGGTGAATCAGCCAGTTGATCTGCAAGTACTTGTCCTTTGATAGCCCTTCGTTCAACATACTAAATGTCAAACTCACTTAGAATGAGGACCCATTTTTCCAAATGGCCTGTTAATGTTGTTCTACTTAAGAGATACTTCAGAGGATCAATCTTAGCTATGAGCTTGACTGTGTGTGAGAGCATGTAGTGTCTTAATTTCTGTGATGCAAAGAAAACTGCTAAGCATGCTTTCTCAATAAGGCTATAATTGAGCTCATAAGTGACTAGAGTTCTTCTAATGTAGTAGATAGCTTGCTCTTTCTTTGTTTCATCCTCTTGTGCCAGTAATACTCCTATTGATGTAGCTATAGATGAAATATATAGGAGCAAAGGTTTTCAATGAATAGGTGCCATAAGAATTTGTGGTGAAGCCACGTAGGCCTTTAATTCTCTAAAGTTGGTTTCACAGTGTTCATCCCAGTTGAATGTAACCCCTTTATGTATTAGCTTGGTAAAGGGTTGTGCCTTATCTACAAGTTGGGACATGAACCTCCTGATAGACTAGAGTCTCCCTTGTAGTGTCCTCATTTGACTGATATTGCGTGGAGGAGTCATTTCTAGAATAGCTTTTACTTTTTCCGGATCTACCTCGATTCCCTTGGCTGATACTATGAATCCTACGAGTTTACTTGATTGAACCCCAAAGGCACATTTCTTTGGATTGAGCCTGAGTTGGAATTGTTCCATCCAATCCAATATTTTTCCTAAATCCGTAATATGAGTGCCTCTTTCTTTGGATTTAGCCAGTGTGTCATCGACATAGTCTTCCATATTTTTATGCATCATGTCATGGAATATGGTTGTCATAGCTCTTTGATATTTTTATCCAACATTCTTTAGCCCAAATGGCATGACATTCCAGCAAAATGTGCCCCATGCATATGTGAATGCAATTTTCTCTTGACCCTCAGGGGCGATCTTGATTTGATTATAACCCGAGAATCCATCCATTAAGGAATACATCTGGTAGCCAGATATAAGGTCTATGATCATATCAATATTTGGTAGAGGGAAATCATCCTTCAGACATGCTTTGTTGAGGTCCCTGAAGTCTATGCAGATCCTGATAGATTTATCAGTTTTAGAAACCGGGACCACATTGGAGATCCAAGCTGCATAAGCAATGACCCGAACGAATCTAGCTTTTAACAAATTTTCTATTTCTACTTTTACCAGTAATGCAACATGAGGATGCATTTTTCTAAGTTTTTTTTTTACGGGCTTAATCCCAGGAGCTATAGATAAGTGATGCATAATGAGATTGGGATCCAGTCCTAGCATATCAGTGTAGGACCAGGCAAAGTTGATCTTTTTCTCCTTCAGGAATTCTGTGAATTGTACCTTTTCTTCTTCTGATAGGGATAACGCTAGATGGACTATCTGAGGATCTTTAACAGTGCCCAAGTTCACCGGTTGTGTTGGTTCAATTAATACTGAAGATCTTTCCTAAAAGTGTTCAAGGAGGATATCAAGAGTCTCATCCTTTGGCACCTCAGAGAGGTTTTCACCATCGGATACATCTTTTTTATTTACTATTTTGGGATCTGATACTGCCACAAAGTGGTTTTCACCATCAGTCCACTTTTTCTTCTTATTTTTCAATTTGTGACTAAGAAACTTGATATCCTCCTATGACATGTTCTCACTCCTTTCATTGGTGGAAGAAGGGTGAGGTTCACAAGCATTAAGGTAACAAGCCAGGGAGTGTTCATCAGAAAAGTTGAGCATAGGTGTAGGATCTGTTCCAATCCAATCAATGAGGTCTAGAAGTACTAATTTTAGGGAGTTAGATTCGAAGAAGGACAACATCGTGTTAGCATCAAAACTGTTAATCGACATGACACGGTCTGTTAAGTTAATGTCTTCGATGTTTAGGTCAATAAGAGCAAGATCATTGTTAAAAGGGTCATTCTCAGGCATATATGGATTGAACTCTAGCGACTCATCAGTAGATAACTCATCATCATCTCTTTGCAAAAGAAGGCTTCTTGCTTGTAGCTTATGAAATTCTCGTAGAGTTATGTATTCGCCTATGTCTCTGTCTATGATTGGAGGAAGGAACTCTTCTTCTACTTCAGGAGGATCAGTGTCATTGAAAGGGATGTTAGGTCACCTACTAGGAGCTGCGGGAGCTGAAAACATGTGGATTGTGTTTATCCCAATTTCTTCAGACACAATAGATAACCGATCATACTCATAGTCATGAGAGTCTGTGACATCATCATCAGATCTATTCAAATACTCAGCAATGTTTATTTGATGGACTCGGTTAGCTGCTTGCAGATCAAAGTGAGGTAGATCGAGCACATGTGTGATAGTGACCAATTGCCCCCAGTTAGGATGTGAATTCTGTGGCCGGGGTTCCTCTTGAGTGATATTAGCTACGGTGTCTCCCACCTCTTGAATGGGTGGTTGTTCTAGCAAAGGAGTATGAAGATCCTGTGGTACCTCAAAACAAGGGACATAGTGTTCTCCTTGATATTCCATATTCTCTATACCAATATGTAGCAATCTCTCATAAAGCCATGGGTCTGAGACTACTTCATCTATTTTATCACTCTCTGCTTCAGAAGGTGGACTCTTCTTGGAAGGAGGTTTGTTAGTTTGAGTATTGAAGCCTAATCTTATTTTATCTTTATTGAGGCATAACTCCATGGGTATAGGTTCGATGATCCCTCGTCCTGTGTCATTTAGAGGTCCTTTTACTTTGTATCCCATTTGTTTGAGGAAATCATATCCCTTTCCATACTATTTCAGGGATATTTTTATATTTTTGACCTCAGAGTCCACTGGTTCTTCTTTGTAAAGCCAATTTAAGACTGCCTTCTCTTCTGTGTTATTTGAAGAAGACATGGATGCCTTTATCATACCAGTAGCCTTGTGTACTTCTGGTTCCTATACTGCGAGAGGTGTGAATGTTGATGAGGGTTTTTCATAGGATCTTAGTGATACTGGAAGCTCTGTCAAGGAGGGATTCAGGTCCAACTTGTATTCTCCCATGCCTTTTTCTTGAAGTTTCAATGTTTTGCTAAAGCCTTTCATGACCATGTCTTTGGTAGTTTCAAGAGTAACTACATCCATATCCTCCTTGTTGTGGGGGATCATGCTACCTGCTTTAATATTGTTGCAAGTGTATTTGGCATCCACAGGAATTGTCACCTCTATTCCATTATGTGGGAATTTGATGCATTGATGATAGGTGGATGGTACAGCTTGCATCTCATGGATCCATGGTCTCCCTAGTAGAATGTTGTAGGCTAGTGGTAGATCGAGAACTTGACATGTAACATCTCTTTCAATTGGTCCAACTCTGATGGGTAGAAAAATAATACCTCGGGAGGATCTTTCTTCCTCATCATATGCTTTGATGGTTATTTTATTTCTTGAGTCAATTGTTTGCTCTGAGAGGCCTAGCCTTCTAACAAGATCCAGTGTACAGATATTTAAGCCAGTGCCTCCATCTATCAATACATGCCTAACATGGGATTTATGAATAAGAACTTCGATATGGAGGGGTTGATTGTGTGGATGGGTCAATGACTTTTCATCTTCTTTAGAGAAGGAGAGATAGTGTGGCGCTGATATGTGATTGACCATTTCTTGGAATTTGTTTATGTCTATATCCTTTGGAACATTAGCAGCGTGTAGAGCTTGTTCTAGAATTTCTCTATGCACAGTGGATATTTTGAGTAATTCAAAGATGGAAATTTTGGTAGCAGTTCTTTGCAAATGATCCACCAAGTCATATTTCGCTCCAGGGATAGTGACCGCATGTTTTGCTCCTAGTTTAGGTATAGTGATAATAGGAACCTTGGGTGTAGATGTTTGTTTTGGAGGTCCCTTGATCGTAACCTGAGCTTGGCTCTGGGTTACAGCATTTGTGGAGGACGAGGCTCCTTTGATGGTGACCATGCTGACAGATTCATTTTTAACATTGAGCATGTTGATCACATTGTCATTCTTGGAATAAGTATAGTGTACCTCATTACCTTTCCCTTTAGATGTTTCTCCTTGATTGTAATTGGGGAATGGTTTATTAAATGTTTTGTGATCCTCATTTGTAGTGTGTCCATCTACTTTGATCTTACCCCCTTCAATGAGGTCTTGGATAACATGTTTGAGCTTGAGATAATTATTTGTATTGTGTCCCTTGTTTTTGTGGAAGACACAGTAAGAGTTATCATCCCACCATCTAGGTTTGACCATTGGCTCCCAAGGTTTAGAATCAAGAATTGTAAGGACTTTGTTATCCACCAATATTTTTAAGACAGTTTCAAGAGGTTCTCCCAAAGGTGTGAATGTTCTTTGGGGTTTTTAATTCCATGTGTGTCCCTTGTCATTACCATTGTTGGTTTTAGGAATAGGAGGTGTTATTTTAGCCTCCTTACTTGCTTGCATACCATTGCTAAGATTGAATGCTTCAGTTTTAGAATTTATGTTGGAAGCATCAACCACTCCGTCATTAACAACATTTTTGTTTTGCTTCCACCATTTAGGTTTGGAGTTGGAGCTACTGCCTTTGTTTTCATTTTGAAGGGTGATCTCCCCCTTTTTGACCATGACTTCTTTGATACAGAGAGCATTCTTAATCATCCTATCGAAGCTAGGAGAATCTTGCATTTGTAGAGCATAGCTCAATTTAGGTATGAGATTATTAACAAAGATCTCCATCTTTTCCATTTAAGGGATGACTCTTGAATATCGTGCAAAGATCTTCCTCCATCTTTGTAGGAAGTGTGTAAAGGATTCCCCTATTTTATGCTTGGTGTTACGTAAATCCATCATGGTGACATCATGCTGGATGTTGTAAGAGTAATGTTGAATGAACCATTGCATCAATTCCTCAAATGTTTTGACTTTAGGATTCAATTTTGAAAACCACTCCATGGCGTTTCCTCCTAGACTTCCTAGAAACAGTCGCATGAGGTAAGTGGGTTCATGCATATACTCAATTCTAAGAGCACAAAATTCTCTCACATGGTCATGTGGATCGGTTTCCCCTGTGTATTTGTCATATTTTGGTCTCGCTATATTAGGAGGAAATGGAACCATTGTGATACTCTTATCAAAAGGAAATGGACAAATGGCGTTCAAAGAGTATTTTGTTTTGGGTTTGTCTTTCTCTTGCTTGAGGTTTGTGAGCTCATTTTGCATTTGATTGAGCTATTTAGTAAGGATGGATATGGGGTTTGGTACCTCCTTTTCTTTGAGATCATTTAGATCGTAATCCTGGGGTAATTTGACACCCGTGGATGCTAAATGGAGGAAGTATTTTTCTTTGTCATCTACAATTATCCGTTCCAATAGTTTGTGGACTCTTTTGCTTTGTTTTAGCTTCTCGTATTCATCTTCAGGGATTTCTTCATCACTATCTGACCCAAATGGATTATGTTTAAACCTGGGTCTTTCTTCCTCTTCCATGCCTATGGATTGTGCTTGTTTTCCATCATCATAACCCTCAAAGGCTTTACTCCAATCGTTAGTGTTGCTACCCATTTGAGGTGAATCAAGATCGAATAGGGAATTGTGAGAAGTTTATCCTTGGAAGTGTGATGTTTTAGGAGGTACTTTGGATCCTTTGGTTGTGTACTTGTTGTGTCTTGTGTTAACCATGAAGTTTGTTTCTCAACTTCACCAATATTTCCCAATAGTACTAGCAAGGATTTTAGATCGTTCAAGTGGGTGTGTCTAGGTAGAAGTCACTATTTGCTTGTTTGGTGGATGTAAATGATTCCAGTGTCAAAGGGTTAGAATGCCCTGATAGTGAGTTAGGAACCAAGTTGTTTGATAGAGAATGGGTAGACCACACGTATTGAACTGATCGTGAAAGACTGACTAAGCATGCAAGTTAGACGTTTTGAAAGTGTTTGAAAATAATAGCAGGGAGACCAGAAGAGACAACAGGGACCAGCTAAAGAGAAAAAAGGGTACCTAAAACAACTAAGACCTCCTAGGAAAGACTGCTAGAAATGCCCATTGCCCAAGATGCGAGCTCCCAGATATGAGCCCCTAACAGAACCAGATGTGATCCTAAACCCTGGATATAATCCTAGAAAACTGGATGTGATTTGTTGCTTGACCAAATGTGATCTAATGCACCAAATACGATCCTAAATACAGGATGTGACTTAGGAAATCTCGGATGCAATCTTATGATGGACTTGTCAGTTTTGGTCCATTTTGAAAAATTTGCATTTTGAGGAACATGAATCTGTTTGTCTCCAAATTGCATCAAGAGGTATTTGTCAGACGTGAAAGACACTTGTACTTTAGGGTATGAAATTTATTGATTTTTATGAGGAGCTTATCTTTTTAATGATCTTTCTGACACGTCAAACAATTTTGCATTGTTAAAAGGGGTGGATCAAAACACACATCTTTTTCCTATTCTCTAGGTGGAGGATGAAAATTGTTTGCTCGTTGACTTAGGCACACACTCAAATGCTAATCAAGATACAGCCATCACCAAGCACGCAATGACTCCAGTCATGATTTTGTATTAGCCGACTCCAAACACAAGTGAGGGCACGATATGACGAGTGTCTTGGGGCAATTACTTTTTGCCTTGCACAAAGATTATCACCCTTTCAGGGATGAATAAAGAATTCTTTTAGTTGAATGTGTTGTAGATTATTGGGCAATCCATTCAAAACTGTCCCCTATAGAATTGCACAAGGCAAAATTGAGGTGTATAGCCCTATGAGTACCTGAATATATATAGTCTCACAAGAAAGATTGAAGTGGCTCCACTCTATATATACCCCGATATGTTCAAGGAATGATGTCCAAATTCCAAGAACAAAACCAGTTCCATCTTCTGAGGCTTTGGCCTACAAGGAAGCAACTATTTATAGTGAGTTGGAAGGGTCAGTGTAAGACCTGTCCTCACTTGGGTCATTCCCGGGAGATTTTTTCCTCAACCGGTAGGCCCTCTACTGTTAAAAGAATGGTAACCAGGATTGGCAAGCTTAGGAGTTCTAGATTTCTATTTCTTCAAACGAAGAAGGCATACTTTCCTATTCCATGTCGTTTTCTCCTCAAACACTCAAAATAATGTTCTTTCCCTCAATCTATGTTGAGCTTGATTTAAGTGTTCCTAGTTTAATGAAAATAGGATGCTTGAAAGGGAAATTTTCCTTGTTCAATTAACCACAAAAATTTAGTGAGTTTGTGTTGTTCAATTTCTGATCCAAAAGCAATTAAATGATGTGTTTTGTTCATTGAGCCCACATATTTAGTGCTTTGTTTTGTTCAATTACTTTTCCAAATGAATTAAACAGTTTTGTTTGTGGTTTGGTTACTCCCAATTTTGCCACAAATGATAAGACAACGTCCGACTTTCTAATTTTCCCCAAGAGGAAAAGAGCATAATATCTAGTTGTTTATCAAGTGGGAAGAAATGGTTTTAAGTTGTGAAAATAGGGAAATAGAAGTCAAGACGGAAGGGGTTTGGTAACCTACAAAAACCATGTTAGTACTTTGCTAATCCAACTCCACGAAACCTGTCAAAAGGTACCTGAAAACACTTGTTAGGCTGCAAAACATAGAAAGCACAATTTGTTAAACTTGTTAGGATTAGATAAATCAAATGGGCAAGCTTCAAAACCATATGCGATCCTAAATTCTTACCAGATGTGATGCAGTATCTGGGATGTGATGCTATTCACCGAATATGAGCCCTTGCTGACCAAATGTGATGGAAAACCAAATACGATCCGGGAAATCTCTGATGCGATCCAAAAATTACGAGGTGCGATGGCGTATCTAGGATGCAATCCTGCAATATTATATGTGATTCTGTGTCTGATTCCTGAGTCTGCAAATTGTCAAAAAAGCATTAGAAGATGAGGCTAAAATGAAAATTGAGCCCCACAATGGGCGCCAGAAATGTGTGTGTGTATTTGGGTACCTGTTGAAAACAACACAAACACTCAATAGGTCATTGCATTAGTTCAAATGGTTAGTCAAAATGTTAAAAACCACTAATATCAGCCTATTGCCTTCTTCCTAGAAAGAGTGTGATTAGTTGCATATTTAGCCCTCAGAATATGCTTCAATTCAGTGACCAATACTATTCTAGCATGAAGGATTTAATTCAAATTTGAGCTAAAAATGTGAAAAAGCATGCAATCTAGCATTAAAAGATGCAATGGAAACAATGAACTAGCATGGTATAATAGATGAAATATGAATCTAGGATGAATCTAACAGCATAACAATGTATTTTTGTTCTAAGGTGAAGGCTTCTTTGCTCTCAAAACAGGCTTCTATTTATAGAAGAATGGGAGAGAGAGAGGGGGGGACAAGGTTCATTTATGAATTTGGGGACTCATAAATGAATATGTAAGAGCCATTAATGCACAAGGCATTAATAAAGCATGGGAGAGACATAGGCTTTAAGGTCTTCATATTAATGAAGGTATTAATGAAATCCTTAAAGAGGTAAGGGAGGATGTAAGAGAGTGGCTTGACAAAATGGACTTTAAGAAAGTCTAGCTTGAGAAAGTGGACTTTTTCAAGTGGGTTGAGTTGTTAAGCATTCCTTAGTGGAATGTGACAATATTAGGAGGTGGGTTAGAGTAGAATTTAGGATTAGGATTAGATTAGCATGGGTGAATGGGTTGAGAAGGGTTAGAACTCAGGGTAGAAGTGGTTGAGATAGGTTAGGTTGGGGTTTAGGAGAATATTAATAAATGAAATAAATTTAT
>MU224887.1:2847387-2867977 GCA_018584345.1 Thuja plicata
TATCTCATATTTATGTATATTGATATATATAAATAATATTATCATAATAATATTATCAATTCAATGATGTTTATTTAGTTCAATATTTAAGATCATTTTATCTGATCGAAGCTATAAACATCAACAGGATCATCCAGTAGAAAAGGGTGATTCCTTGTGCTCTGGAAAGAAGTATCTAAATTTGAAATATTTCTAGGTCTGAAATCTCTATTGTTTCTCCTTTCATTATCCTTTCTATCCTCAACCTGAGTTACAACCTTTTGTTGAAATATGTCTTCTTGGACAGGAGTATTAAACATGTTGTCAAAGAATCCCAAACCATCTGATTCAGTAGTCACAGGAGAAGGATCTCTTCCCTCTGGGAAAACACACAAAGGTTGACCTACATTTGAAGCCATAGGCTTCCAAGAACTTCCACTAGTGGACTCTATTCTTTTGGACCAATTTCTTTTAGCAGACTTTGGGAGCCCACCCTCTAATTAAACTTTCAAATGCTTTTTCATATATGCTCTGGTGTTTCTCATATTTCTTATATTTTAAACAATCAAGATTTAAAATATAACTGTAATTTCAATCTGAAACACTAGTCAACCAAATTCAGAGTCACCACCCAAAGAAACTTGGGATTTAAAATAAGCGACCACGCCTTTAAAATTTATAAATACTCAAGGAAAACTTATGAAATAAACTTATCTCTTATTCCCTAGTGGATGGGTCAATCTCCACCATGATTTGATAAGCCCTTCAAGAATCCTTTGTTCCAAGTCCCAAGCAGAGCACCTCTGTTAGTGACTCGGATGGGTCAAATGATATGATTAGTAGATCTTCAGATATTTTTAAAAAGCATTACACAATTTTACTTCTCTATCCCTAGTAGAGTTGGAATTTCTATTAGTTCTTTTTCTTATTGATCTTTGTATACCTACGGCTCAATTATATTCCTCTATAGACCCATACACTGATTCAACAAGGAGAAGAAGTAACGTTCAAAAAGGTCCTAAAACCTTCTGCAGTTTGAGCTCCACAAACTCATGTGGGCACTACCTTTCTTTTGCCCCTGATATTCAATAACTTCACAAGCAGGTAGGAATGGTTGATGTAGTATAAAATATGTAAATAGTAATAGATTTTATAAAATTGGATGAGAACCACAACTCTAACATGTCAAACTAGTGCCCTATCCAGTGGGTATGGAGTCACTCGAGATGATAATATTCTTAACAACAACATACATTAATGTAAAATCTGCAATTGATCACTGAACTTGACTATTCCTTACATACTCAATTCAAACTTCATGGAAGTAGGTGTAATTATCCAATTCACTTCAGTTCTTTACTCATTGAAATAGCCTTAAGGATTTTTAATTCTCTCTAAAAGAAACCCTAAACCAATTAGACCCTCTTTCTTAAAGAGTGATGGATCTAAATTTCCTTAATACTTAACCTAAATGAATACAAGAAACTGAAACAAAGACGTTATGATTCAATCAAAATTTACAAATTACAGGAGGTTACAGACATATCTTATTACTAAAACATCCAATACATAAAGAATCAACGCCAAAAGGACCACTGATAATCTTAATTCCACATGCAAAGCTTACAATCCTCCTTATGGCATAAATTTCCCATCCTCACAAATGAACTCAAATGAACTCAAAAACCCTACATATACTAGAATGAGTCCCCAAGTTTGGACCACCTTAGGGAAAAAGGAAACCCTAAAACACAACCACCACAACTTGGGAAACAAGCCAATCATAAATGCAGAAAAAGATAGGGAAGTAGAAATGGTTAAAATATTACAAAATCTGATCAAAACCCTAAGTTTCCACTAAGAAACATTAATGAAGTTCCAAAATATAAATAAGTCAGTCAATTAGGCCCCCTACATCCTCAATAAATCAATCCAAAAGATTAGATCACACACATTAATGCCTCTGCAACCCAAAAAGCAATGACATGGTCAAAAAAACCCTAAGAAACAAATTATAAAATTTAAATATCTGATTGCAACAACTACTACTTACACAAAACAAAGCATCGACAGTCGAGATGCAAACCTTTTTCAACTTTAAACATGACCTGTCGATATTCATTTTATTTATCTAGGCTTGCAATTAGATCTACCACATGGCATGCAGGCACAATGGCTTTAACACAATCTCCTTATCATCTTTTCATTAAGGAAAAATGGTAGCTGTTAGATCAATCTCAACTTACTAGAAATTCACTTTATCTTCAGCCTTGAAACTGTAGGTCCCACCTAGCTAGGAACGACATGTGTTGCACCATCATAATGGATTGAAGACTATCTAACAAGCATCTTTACCTTAAGGCTTCATGCCCACCATCAAATTAAACTAAACAAAACTAACCATTACTTCCTTCTTGAGTCGTTTGTCTCTAACCTGGCTTGTCTTGACTTGACCATGGTCTGATCTAGAGATTTTGTGACTAAAGAAATCTCCAAGTCTCAGAACACTTGACTTAACTTTGGGTTTATTACAAGATCACACGATAGACATAGGATCTGATTTGCATCAATGACTGAGACTTAATCTCAAGATATCTGATTTAACCACACTTTTGTTCTAAGACTCAGAGCCCAAGATATCTCCAAATTTCTAGATGTAACTTCACTTAACTTGGACAAACCCAGGTTCCATTAAGATATCTAGAGATAAACTGAACCGCCAAGTCAAAAATCATAAGACATTAACCTTGAGTTTATTTGGAGATTCAGTGTACACCACATGATTAAATTGCATCCATGACCCTTGCCATATCTCTGAATGAAAGTGTTGACCTTGAATTTGTCTAGTGAATTAGAGATAACCCTTTGATCATGTCTATCTTTAAAAAATGTGGCAAAATTTTATTAAATCGTAAGAACTTAACCCAAACACAATCATGAGATTCAGCGACAAATGAAATCTTCTGATCTCCAATGGTTAAGCCCTACCCTGGTCTGATTCAGATGCTTGGAGATAACCTATATCTCACAATCGTTAAACATCCTACCCTGACTCATGGTTTATTTCCAAGCTAAGTAATGGCCACCGATACATCAACGGTTGGCAATAGCTCCTTCATGAATCAACATTAACCCTTGTTTGTTCTAAGATTCAAAGATAACTAAAATCTCTGAATCTCCCAATATCCATACTAACTCTTGTCAAATCCTGAGCTTCAGAGATAGACTTAATCTTTGAATCGCTAAATAAAATATGTAACCCTAAGTTTGATCTGAGATCTAGCAAGAACCATTGATCTGACTGGCCACTTGGACACATGTATGTATCTGAGCTCATTATCTCTTGATCATTGAATGCTCACTAACCTTTTGGCTTTATCTAGCAATATGGAGAAAACCCTAGATCAGATCAAGATCAATAATCCTAGTTGAATCTTTGAATATAACTATCATATTACCTGCCATCTCAAGATTAAGAGATAACCTTAACTCTCTAAGTCTCCAAACACTAAGGAATATTTGGTCTCACTCTGGAGATCTAGAGACAAGACTTAGGAAAAATTAAAATACCTTGGCTAGGAAACATGATATAGACATAAAAAGTCCCTGCTCGATCATGAAATAAAAAGGCACAAGGACTTAAGTGACTAAAAAAAAGTAATGACATTTTATAACAAAGTCACAGAAGACCTAGGGTTTTAGGATTTTTCAATCAAAATACGACTAGGGTTTAAGGGTTCAGGCATGCACCTATAAGAATTGACAAGGAAAAACACCAAGGCAAAGTAGAAAAATAGCAACGACACACTCCAAAGGACAATGTGGAAATATAAAACTCCAAAGGATGATCAGACCTTTGATTTTGTTGTTTGTTATTCTAAAATCCTCTCATATTCTTGTCTACCTTAGCAATAAGGTCCTTGATTACAATGACCATTTTGTCCACTTTATCAATTTTACCTTCTTCCTTAGGAAATCTAGTATCTTGACTCTTAGGGTATTTCCATAACCTACCATCATCTCTCTTCCCAAGTCTACCTAATTCCCTTCTATTACTTTCTATATTTACTTCCATCTTATAAGCATCCCTTAAAGTATTAGTATTCTTATCCCTTAGAAGATAGGAAATATTACCATCCAATGCATTGCAATATGTGGTAAGACACATTTTCATCTAACCTCGGCACTTGGAATAGTCTATGCATGGCCTTCTAGAATCTTCTATTGAATTCAGTTACAGTTTCATTTGGAAGATTCTTGATTTTATTCAACTCATTCAACATGTAACCAGAATTTACCTGATCACTATATTGCTCTTTAAAACATTGTGTAAATTCATCCCATGAACTAATGCTTCCAATAGCAAGGCCACGGTACCAATCTCTAGCATCTTCAACTAAGGATTGTACAAATAGCTTCATAACAATATCATCATGCTCAATTTCATAGTCATTCATCTTGTTAGAGAAAACCTTTAGATGCTCCTCACCAGTTATTACATTATTTCCACTAAATTTGGGGATTTTATCCCTTATTTCATTCACAATGACATTTGGCTAGCCTAGAATGCCATCAAAATATAATTATTTATACGTCTCCAAATGCATGGGTCTTCTCTAAAAAACCACCTCCAAGATTCTAGCCACTTGTACCAAGACCCTAGCCTTGATTTGCATTACCCTAAAATGAACTAGATCCCATGGTATTAGTATTAAAATTTGTTGTTTGCACGTTAGGACCTAATCCACTACTACCCTGAGTATTAGTAGTAGTATTAATTGCCTTTAGATTTGTAGTAGAATGAATGAAGGCAATCTTGTTTTTCATCTCTTCAGCAACACCATCTAACTCAGCCTTTTCCAACTATTTGGAAATATCATATTTTACTTTTCCGGTTCTTTCCAGTTCTATGTCAAGTAAATACATACCCTGAGATACCTTCACATTATCTTTGGGATCATTGATTTGTATACCAGTAACCTTATGTTTACCTTTTTCTAATATAAGGTTACTTGTACCAACTTGAGGAGGATCTTGTAAAGAAGCATGAGGCCTTGAAGGTCTTTCATTTTCCCAATCAAAAAAAAATTTGATCACAGGATCCTTCTCCAGCTGAATTCTCCTAAAAAAATTCCTTCTCCATAAACTCCTTTTTGTCATCCATATCACCTAAAATCTCCTTATTTAAACCCTTATAATTCTAATCAAAACCTTGATATATCAAAATAAGTTGAGCCAGCCTCCTTTGCAAGTCCTCATTCTCAACCATAGCTACCATGACCTCTTCTTCCTCCTCCTTTTGCAATATTTCCTTAGAATCATTTTTTCTTGTATTTGTCTTCTCAAGGAATCATTATTTCCAAAAATTATATTAGGATTAGGTAAAGTAATATCAGAATTTGTAAAATCCTCAAGATTTATAAGATCTATTTCCCTTTGATTTACTACTTGTTCATAAGGACCATCTAATAGAAAAGGGTTACTCCTTGTGCTTTGGAAATAAGTATCTAAATTTGAAAGATTCCTAGGTTTGAAATCTCTATTGTTTCTCCTTTCATTATCCTTTCTATACTGAACATGAGTTACAACCTTTTGTTGAGATATGTCTTCTTGGATAGGAGTATCAAACATGTTTTCAAAGAAGCCCAAACCAAAAGATTCTACACTCACAAGAGAAGGGCCTCTTCCCTCTAGGACAACACCCAAAGGTTGACCTATATTTGAAGCCTTAGGCTTCCAAGAACTTCCACTAGTGGACTGTGTTCTTTTGGACCAATTTCTTTTAGCAGGCTTTGGGAGCCCACCCTCTAATTCAACTTTCAGATGCTTTTTCATATATGCTCTGGTGTTTCTCATATTTCTTATATTTTAAACAATCAAGATTTAAAATATAACTATAATTTCAATCTGAAACAATAGTCAACCAAATTTAGAGTCACCACCCAAAGAAACTTTGGATTTAAAATATGGGACCACACCTTTAAAATTTGCAAATACTCAAGGAAAACTTGTGAAATAAACTTATCTCTTATTCCCCAGCAGATGGGTCAATCTTTACCTTGATTTGATAAACCCTTCAAGAATCCTTTGTGCCAAGTCCCCAGTAGAAAAACTTTGTTAGTGACTTAGATGGGTCAAATTATATGATTAGTAGATCTTCAAAGATTTTTAAAAAGCATTACACAATTTTACTTCTCTATCCCCAGTAGAGTTGTCATTTTTGTTAGTTCTTTTTCTTGTTGATCTTTGTATACCTATAGCTCAGGTATATTCCTCTATAGACCCAAGCACTAATTCAACAAGGAGAAGAAGTAACATTCAAAAAGGTCCTAAAACCTTCTGCACTTTGAGCTCTTTAGACTCATGTGGGCACTACCTTTGTTCTGCCCCTGAAATTCAATAACTTCACAAAAAGGCAAGAATGGTTGATGTAGTATAATACATGTAAATAGTAACAAGTTTTATAAAATTGGATGAGAACCACAAATCTAACATGTCAAACCAGTGCCCTATCCAGTGGGTATGGAGTCACTCTAGATGAAAATAATCCTAAAAACAACATACATCAATGTAAAATCTACAATTGATCACTAAACTTGACTATGCCTTACATACCCAATTTACACTTCACGAAAGTAGATGTAATTAGCCAATTCACTCCAGTTCTTTACTCACTAAAATAGCCATAAGGATGTTTAATTATCTCTGAAAGCAACCCTAAACCAATTAGACCCACTCCCTTATAGAGTGATGGATCAAAATGTTCTTAACACTTAACACAAATGAATACAAGAAAATGAAACAAACACGTTACAATTCAATTAGAATTCACAAATTTTAGGAGGTTATAGACATATCTTATTACTAAAACGTCCAATACATAAATAATCAGAGGTAAAAGGACCACTGATAGTCTTAATTCCACATGTAGAGCTTGCAAGCCTTCTTGTGGCATAAATTTCCCATCCTCACAAATGAACTCAAAAAACCTACATATACCAAAATGATTCCCCGAGTTTGGACCACCTTAGGGTAAAAGAAAACTCTAAAACACAACCACCACAACTCGGGAAACAAGCCAATCATAAATGCAAAAAAAGACAAAGAAGAAACAATGGTTAAAATATTATAGAATCTGATCAAAACCCTCAGTCACCACCAACAAACATTAATGAAGTTCCAAAATATAATCAAGTCAGTCAGTTAGGCACTCTACAACCTCAATAAATTGATCCAAAAGATCAGATCTCACACATTAATGCCTCTACAACCTAGAAAGCAGTGCCATGGTCAAAAAAATGTGAGAAACAAATTTAAAATTCAAATATCTGATTGCAACGGCTACAGGTGGCATGAAACAAATCATCGACGACCGAGATTCAAACCTTTATCAATTTTAAAAGTGAGTCATCGATCTTCAGTGTAATTAATGAGGCTGGAAATTAGATCTACCACATGGCATACAAGCGTGATGCCTTTAACACTATCTCCTAATCATATTTTCAATAAGGAAAAATGCAGCTGTTAGATCAATCTCAACTTACTAAAAATTTACTTTACCTTCGGCCTTGAAACTATAGGTTCCACCTAACTGGGAAGGACATGTGTTGCATCGTCGTAATGGCCTAAAGACTATTCTAAAAATCATCTTTACCTCAAGGCTTCATGCCCATCATCACAGCAAAATAAACAAAACTGACCATTACTTCCTTCTTGAGCCATTTGTCTCTAACCTAGTGTTGACGGGGTTTTGCTGACCGGGTCTGCCAACAGTCATAAGTTGTCACCGGGTTCCGGGGAAACCGGCCAACTCCACCTGCAAAGGTTGTCTGAGGGAAATAAATCCTCCGGGCCTTCAAGCACCTAGGTTTCAGGTCATGACGGTGCGGGGCTCGGTTGGGAGGTGACTTTTTTTGAGGGGGATAGCTGGTTTCTTCAACTCATTTTCTCTGGAGTTTCGATCAAAGTGAGGTTTCCCCAGGCATTCTACACTTAGAAAATAAAGCAAAAAAGATCTTGCACGGTTAGAAGTATTTCATCTAACTACAGTCATGCTAAAATGTCCAAAACATCGATAATACTCTGATAAACTACACTAAATACTGAAGAAAGACATAACCATCAGCTAGCATTTTATCAGTAGCGAGAATAAAGAGGTCGGTAATCTACTTTAATATACTAGAGTAGAAGACATAAAGAACATCAAAACATGAAATATCATTAACTCAGAAGCAGGAATGCCAACAACATCATTGCCAAGAATTCTTCCTTCTTTATTAATGTTCATTCCAACAAGCACTGGTGCGTGATACAATGGTGGCTCCAGGGGAGCATCTAACTATTGAGAACAGAACAATGGAGCCTTGAGCTCTGCAACTAAAATGATAAATTACTTTGCTATTGCTATGGATAGCAAAATCACCAATTTTGCCGACCCTTGGAAATGGGCTGATTTGCTTATTTATACAACTCTTTTCTAACCCTAACCCTATTTACATCATGTTCTAATAAAATACAATATCCGGGGGCTGGTACTACCTGCGCCACCCTACAAAAGACCTAAAGACAGAATAGGTCTGTCATGTCAGAAGAATAAGATAAGAATATACATTGGAAGAATCAGTCTCGAGAAGAGAGCTGGAAAGGAGAAAGAAGGAAATAGGTCCCTCTGGGACTGAGGCTACATGCCTCATAAATGGGAAATGTGGCGCCCTGTCTCCAATGTGTCAGGTGTACCCCTGAACGAAGCCTCGAGAAGACCACCCTGTCAGAAGACCAACTGCCAAGCCGACGCCCCTTTGATGTGGCCAACCACCTTCTGAAAATCTTTATTAACCACTTCTAAAAGTGACCGGTCAGCCTCGGGGACTGGGACACGGATCACTTTAAAGAATAAAAAAATTTTGGATCTGGGACTCCAGGATCCGGGAACTTACACCCCAAAAATATTAAAGAATACTCAATACTTGAATTCTCCCGGCCCCCGAAGAAAACTCAAGGTTGCTTATTATCGTTGAAGGCCTGGAGGAGGCGAGAAATGCCATCCTCATCTATTCCTTTTAGGCTGGCCCTTCTGTGCCTGGCCAATTCAACTTGTTCCCCTAGGTCTGGAACATTTCCTTTAAATTCATCTGTCATCTTCATGGTGTCATGACCCTTAAGTATCATGCTGGTTAGTTTCTCCATCTGGGCCCCATCTATCCCCTTCGGGGATTGATACCGGGATTTCATTATTTCATCAAAACTCCCCAAAACTGAATCTTCAGGGGTATATGTATCTGTACTAAGGGGATTAACCCCGGAAGCCTTTATCACAAAAGACTTGTATAAATTAGAAGAATATTTTATAGTATTTACCTTTTCTTGCAAGGACTCCACCAGTTGCTTGGTTACCTCCAATGTGAGGTCAAGTCTGGAGTGCTGAGTTCTTACAAAATCAAATGATTCCTCACCCAGAATTCTTGACTCAGAAATTATATCTTCTCCCAAGGTGAGGAGCTCTTCGAGCTCCACCTTCCACACTTGGTAATTTTCGGCGTCACTCTCCCACTGCTCAATAAGTGCTTCTGCCCAATGAATAACTTATCGGGCCGTGTATAAATCTGGGAGAGTGGATGCCAGGAAACGTCGGGTGTTTCCTATCTGTAGTGCGACCCACTCATCCACTACTTGGGCTTTCTTTTTCATTACTCGTAGGGAGTCTATGTCACTCTGCGGTAATTCTTCTGAGGTGGAGGCCTCCGAAGGAGCGGCATTGATTGGTCGAGCCAGCTTAGTAAGTAACCCCACAAGGTTTGTATTCTTTTCCTTTTCTGCCTTGAGCCTTTGGGCTTCCTTTTCATATCGGGCCTCCACTTCCCTTGCCGCCTCCTTTAGCAGATCTACCTCACCCTGCTTTCCCCTCTTGCCTAGGGATAGCTCTGCAACATTGTAATCTATGGGATCTACGGTTGCTTCATCGGCGTCTAGGGGAGGTGTTGCCACAATGGCAACTGTTTCTCCGCCAGGGCCCAGTTTGAAGAGTGTGAACTGTCTGGGCTTTCTTTTCCTTCAACGGGGCCTGAACTTGGGCCATCATTTCAGCCAGGGAGAGAGGAATCACTAGAGCAGACTGAGATTTTCTCTTCTTTCTCTCAACCAGCCACTGAGGGGGGAGGGGTGGCCTTCCTGCCAGAGTTTGTTCTCCTGATTCTTTCCCAGTATCCGGTGGCTATTGCTCTTCAGTGACATGGACCTCATCTGTTCCTCTCCCTGCCTCGACTTCTTCTGCAGCAGTATTTTCTTTGTCAACCTCCATCTCCTCAGCCTTGTCCTATATGTCTATTGCTGGGTTTGGACCTTGGTAGGCTTCCTCGGGGATTTCTTCTTCAAGCTGCTCTTCTTGTTGTTCCTTTTCTTCTGCTGGAGCCTCTTCTTCTGTTGGAACCTCTTTCGGTAGTAGGGGAGGTATTGGGCCAAGATTCAGAGTTTGGGCCACGGTGATAACCTGCCCAAAGGTTGCTCCCAGGAGTGGCCCTTGGAACATGGCGGCTGGGTTTACGGTTATTCTTGAAGGTTCAGTTCCCCCAGCGGATGCCATTTGTTCACTTGGCTTTAGTTGGTCCACTCCCGGACCTTATTTTTCCTGAGCCCCAGAGATAATCTCCGGTTCTGGCTCTTTTTCTTCTACCTCCTGCTCCTGTGCAGGTTCCTGTTCCAAGTCTTCCTAGTCCGCAGCCTCTTGTTCTTTCTCTAGGACTTCTGTCCCCGCTTGTGTATTGTCCCCTTGCAAATTCCTGAACTCATCAGTTGTAAATACATCATCAAATTCTTCTTGCAGAGGGGGACTGGCTAGGACCTCTGCAGTTTCTGCTTTTTTCTCCAATTTCGGGGAACTGGAAGAAAGGATCTCTACTTCTTGGGGGAGGGATGTCTCTGGCACTGGTACTGGCTCCGCTTTGGCCTTTCTGATGTGCTTCCTCTTCCTCCGGGTAATCAAAGGTGGCCCCACATCGGCTATTGCTGCCGCCTCCATGGGATCCACCCCTGTTGCCTTCACCATTAGGGCTGCCAGCGACGGGGAGGAAGGGGGGCGAATTGGTCTGGCCATGAGCGGGGGAGTGGCCAGCCTCGTTATTAACTACTCCCTCATCTGCTGGGAGGCTACCACAGACTGCTTGATCTATTCCTATATAGGGACTTCTTGCGCAGGAGGGGTCGTGTCTATCCCTTTTCCCTTATCTACCCCCTACGAAGAAGTCCCAGCCCCTGGGGTCAATTTGGATCCTGGCTGTGGTGTTAGCTTTGGCGCCAGTCGGGGAGTTTGATGAATACTCCTGGGGCATACCCTCTTAAAATAGGCATGACTTCACTCGACCACCTCCCGAGTGAAGTCCTCAATCGTGGGCCCCTCCTAGGCGGCCCAATCCATTGCTAGAAGAGCCATTTTGTCGAACCCCTTGGCCTTGTACTGGGGGTCGATGGTGGGGGCGGTGTCCAAGAAATTCTCTGGGAACCTCCAGAGTCTCAATAGTTGCATCATTTCGGCCGTCATCCTGACATAGTGCCAACTTCGTACCTTGGCAATCTGCTCAAAATTCCTCCATGTGTATTTGATGGGGCTCTAAAGCTCGGGGCATTGCCATTGCTATTTTCCCATGCGGATCAAAGTTCTTCTGCGCCAGATAGAATTCCTGCAAGTTATAACTTTTTAGCTCATTGTTTGCCTCCTTTGCGGCGGCCAGACTGTAGGTGTAGTTCCCACAGGTGATTGGGAATGAGATGTTGGGGACCTTCTTGAGGGAAAAGAAGGTGTGCAACTCCATTATTTGCCGTCAGTATTTCAACAGCACGATCTTGTCCCCGCAATACCTGGGCAACAAGTAGGGTTTCTCAGAGAAGCCGATGACCCTAATGTATGTATGCTACTGGAACTGAATATAGTAGTGTCCATAACTACTAACTAACTTCATTGCCTCAGTGGATAGGCGGTATCCGGCATCCTGGGTGGGTGTAAGAAAATGGTAGTAAATGAATGCATCGTTTACCCGGCAGAAACTGGGGAAGCTGGCTTCCCATTGAATTTGTGGGAAATGGTCCCACGGTGCTTTTTGTTCCAGGCCAATCTCGAGCACGCCATCTGTAAGTAGGCCGTTGGAGTGGGGCCTCTATTGTGCTAGGGCCCAGAAAACATAAGAAGACATGTAGAACTTCTTCTTCCTGCCCAGCTGAAGGAACTGGGAGTCGACGTGATTAGAGATTATTGCGGCCCAGTCAAAGAATTCTCCCTTGGTGGAGATGCCAAGGAGGAAATAGTACATCCCTTTGGCAAACTCCTGGGTGGAGGGCTGCCCAAATACCCGAGCCAACACTATTATCCCCATCTGGATGCTCTCCTTGAATTCAGAGCGGGGGATTTCTATCTTCATCCTCTTTGGGTCCCTCTTTGGGGCCTTAAGCTAGTGGGTATTCAGGTACACCCAGGCAGCATCCTCCAGTTGTGTAAACTGCTCCAAGGCATCAGTCCTTGTAACTACTATGGCTCTGTCAAATTGTGGGATTCCTAATCCCACCTGGAATGTGTCTGGGTTGAGGGATACCAGTGGAGTGGGGTATCCTATGGGTTCCGTGGCTGCAAGCATAACAGCCCAGACGAAAGAGTTGTAGTTGGCATCCAGTGTCAGGATAAGCTGTGGAGAGTGCACAAAGCACAGGAAGCAAGCTGCCCAGAGGATCCCGGACCCTCCGACGTTAATCACTAGTTGATCTCTAGCTTGTCGCTGGATGTGCATCACCTCTACCAAGGCCTGCATCTCTGCCCACGTTTCGACGCTGGTGTCGGTTATAAGTTTAACCTTAGACTCAATCTTTGAGCCCATAATGATGTTGTTTTGCATGAACTTCATGGTGAGGGGCAGTTTCTCCAGGGTCCTCTCCATCTTGGACTTTGTTTCTGCCCTGGTGGTCGTTGAGGGAAGTTCTAGACTTCCGAGCGGAGAGGATGCGGATGCTTCAGACATGATTGATAGATGAATTTTGAGAACCTGCAAGGCAAAGTGATTGTTATAATATTTTATCAAAATAAAATAGTTACTCCGGGGTCTGGAGATCTTACCACCGCGACGTTTGTTTTTTCCTGAAAATTTAGTTTTATCCAAAGAAAACCTGAAAAGCAAAACACATCGTAAACTTAAGATATCATCAACACATCTGGGTCTGGGGAATTTTATCACACTTAGAAAAGAAGTGGGATGGATGGTGGTAAGAGATCTAAAACCTTGAGAAATGACCATTAGCAAGAATATGTGAAAAGACAAGTCATCACGCTCACGTAGGCGCCACGTGCGGAGGTATTAAATGGAAGTTATGGCGATGATGGCGGAGCCAACTGTCTAAACGCATGAAAATGGAAAGCCACTTGGCTGGAATTGATTACGCGCATGGGATATAAATGAGGTTCTGACAGACTCCATGAAAGAGAGAGAAAACCACCTGTTTGAAACCAGCCGAGAGCCGAGCTTCAAACAGGTGGTTTTTTGCCTCGAAGCAAGCTTGGAGGTGGAAAACTAGAAACAGAGGTGACTTGACCAGCTTGTCAAGCCACCCGGGAGGATATACACGGAGCCAAAGGATATATACAAAGAAATGAGGAGATATATACATAGACTATATACAACTATATACATATATACATAAATATACAACGCGGGACGACACCTGCAGGAAAACTAGACGAGGTAGAAACAAACTATCTACAACTATCTACAGCTAAACCACCTCTGCGCAGAGGGCGGACAACCCTCTGGCAGAGAGCCAACCCACCAACGGGCGATGGAACCAGAAGACAACAAACCAGACATGACAAAGAAACAAGACAAAATGGGGCAAACAAAAACCAAACAGAACCAAAGAAAACCAGAGAGCGGAAGAAAAATAGGGAAACAGAAAAGTGGAAACACCTACCTGAGAATGCAGAAGGTGGAGGAAAGGGAAGATTTACTGCGGGAGCTCTGCAACAGCTCGAGTTATCTGACGGTCAGAGTCACCACCATGAAGCACTCATATTTTCCTGAGAACGACTGGAAATGTTAAGCGTTGATTACCACAAACTCTCTGCAAATGCTCTATTAATTGCTTTGAAATTGCTCTTTAATTTTCTCTAAGTGCTTGAAGATTTTAATCGTGGTAAACGTGAAAGTGACAGATAATTTCTATTTATACCCGTGGTAAAAAGGTAATCCTCCTCCTTCCGGCGATCTCCAGACAAGAAAAACCTCCAGACTCCGGGCCCAGGGATTCCTCATGATAATATCCTTAAGAACATCATGACGAATAGTCCCAGAGTCTGGAATCCAATTTCCAACAAAAGGCAACCTCTGGGACTGGAGTCCCAGAGACGAAAAGCAAACAAACAAGACACAACACCGGGGAAGAAAACCCTGGAGAAAGAAAACAAAAAGGGAAAGAAAGACAAGGCAAGGCCGCAAGCAAAAACAAAAAAAAGGGGGACCCAACATTTTGCACACAAAATGTAGGGACGGGGATGCAGGGCATAACACCTGGCTTGTCTTGACTTGACCATAGTCTGATCTATAAATTATGTGACTAAAGCAATCTCCAAGTCTCACAACACTTGACTTAAATCTGAGTTTATTACAAGATCACACAATAGCCACAAGATCTAATTTGTATCCATAGCTGAGACTTAATCTTTAGATATCTAACTTAACCACACTTTTTTCCAAGACTCAGAGACCAAGCTATCTCCAAATCACTAGATGTAACTTCACTTAACTTGGACAAAACTAGGTTCCATTATGAGATCTAGAGATAAAATGAACTGCCAAGTTGCTAAACATAATGAATTAGCCTTGAGTTGATTTGGAGATTCAATGCACACCACACGATTAAATTGCATCCCTTGCCCTCACCAGATCTTTGAATAAAAGCGTTGACCTTGACTTTGTCTAGCGACTTAGAGATAACCCATTGATCATGTCTATCTTTGAAAAATGTGGCAACATTTTATAAAATCATCTGAGAAAAGAAATTAACCCAAACACAATTGAAAAATTCAGCAACAAAAGAAATCTTTTGATCTCCAATGGTTAAGCCTTACCCTGGTCTGATTCAGAGACTTAGAGATAACCTATATCTTGTAATCGCTAAACACCCTACCCTGACTCATTTTTTATTTTGAGGCTAAGTAATGGCCACCAATATAGATGAACATCAATGGCTAGAAATAGATCCTTCATGACTCACCATTAACTCTTGTCCATTCTGAAATTCAGAGATAACTAAAATCTCTGAATCTCCCAATATCCATACTAACGCTAGTCAAATCCTGAGATTCAGAGATAGACTTTATCTTTGAATTATCAAATAAAATATGTAACCCTAAGTTTGATCTGAGATTCAGTGAGAACCATTGATTTGACTAGCCACTTGGATATGTGTATGCATCTGAGCTCATTATCTCTTGATTGTTGAATGCCAGCTGACCTTTTGACTTTATCTGGCGATATGGTGACAACCCTAGATCAGATCAAGATCAACGATCCTTGTTGAGTCTTTGAATAGAACTAGCATATTCCCTACCATCTTGAGATTAAGAGATAACCTTAACTACCCAAGTCTTTGAACACTAAGGAATATTTGGTCTCGATCTGGAGACAAGACTGTTGAGTTTTGTTTTGACACAAGCCAACTTGCTAGGATCTCAAGGTTTGATTTCCTCTCTTGAAAGAATAACAGGCTTATTCCCAAGGTTCTCCAAGGTTGGGTCACAACCTGCTTGGTTACTCAGTTTGAAGATAAATGTGATTGTTCATGAGGAGGCCCTTGTAATTATGTACAAGACATCAAACTGCAAAACACTTTAGTTCTTTTTGGTATTTTCTGTTTTAACAAATATGGGTGTTATAAACAAAATGCAATTTTGTATTTTCAAGATGTGGATTTTTAGAATTAAAGATAGAATTTAAAGAGAGAATAGAGTAACCAGAAGTAAAATGAATTACTAAAAATAAAATCCTACAGACATAAATTGATGAAAACTCTTCATTGCAAATTGAATGATGTGGAGATTTGGAACAAATCCATGAAGCATAAATCAGACCAAGTCACAATTCAATACTCCACGGATGCAAGTGTTTGGAGAGAAGGTACATTCACTCATCCAAGATATTCAAAATCAATCAAATCATGAAGCCACCAAGATGTGCGCACCTACGAGACATATTTATCGTTAAACCTAAAGATGGTCTCTTCCACGCATTTGTCACAGGAAGGTAAAGAAAACAACATAAAACTCCAACTAAAGAAACGTGAATAAGAAACACAATAAACAAGAGGCTCTCTAAAAATAATGAATAATGCAAGCATACATCCAATAATTTTGAATAGGTAGCAGCAATTCACACACCACAAATGAAGCACCAAATGTATATCTTTATTGCATTAGGAATCCGACCCTTTTACATTGATTTGTGATTACAATATATAGATTTTGATCTACAACTCTGAATTCTGAATTTAGGGCATCAGAGAGAAAAATAAATTAAACTAAAACTTTGTTAAAAGGGACAATACTCTTAACTGATACTAGATAACTTGCATGGATTCTTGAATCCATTTACATTCAGTCTGCCCATTCAAGGAGGGTCAAACTCACCAAGAAGAAAAGAGAAAAGGAGGGTTTCTTCTGAAAACTTGGAGTCTTCTTCTTGTTTCTTAGAGTTTTCTTTGGATTCTTCATCTAGAGGCTCTTCTGGTGGTGGAGACTGGTAAGAGACCCTTAGTCCATTCAAAATGAACTCAAGTTAACCATCAATCTAATCTAGAGTCCAACTGGTGTACAAAAAAGTGATCTCACTGGAAACACCCAAATTTTTCAGACCCAGACCTCAACTCTGAAACTTTTAATGCCCCAAAATTTCTAAAGTGTTAAATAGCCAAATTTCTGGTCTGAATTTTGGACTTGTCAGAGGCTGAAAAGGCCAAAATATTTGGAATGTCGAAAAGGCCAAAAAATCTGGAAGGTCAAAAGTCTGAAAAACCTAAAGGGCCAAAAGGCTGAAAACATGGAAGGCTGAAAGGCCAAAATATTATCCTACTTGCGAGGCCGAAAGCCTGGAATTCACATATCCTGAAGGGGCCAAAAGGCCAAAACACTAAAACACTGATACTTGCCTTAGGGATTTCTGTTAAGTGTGGGAAATTGCTTCTTCGAAATGCTTAGTGATCCAAAGGGGTCAGCCTGGGAAGCCTTCTAGGTGTGCATCCTGGAGCCTTTGTATGACATCCTGAACTTCCTCGTAGTTTATCTTCTTTATTTTCACCCTATTGACCTTTCATTCTTACTTTTCTTTGAATGTAGTTAGCTCAGAAGCAAAGAAATAGATCTCCTCTAAGTGGTTTTTCATCCTCGTCATCTCTTCTTTTGAATAGAATAATTGTTGCAAGGCTTCCTTGGTCCCTACACTTTCCATAATGTCCCTGAATTATTGGACCACTTCTTTAGATGGCCGTAAGATATGCTTAGATTCATCCTGATACAAATCAAGGCCGATTCCTATGAAGAAAACATCTATTTCTTCCACCCATTCCAGGACCTCTTTCTACTTCTCTAATATGGAGGCTTGGAATTTTTCATAAAAACTAATTACCTTGATTATACGCTTGATCCAAGTCTCAAAATTGTCTAGCTCTTCACCCTCATATATCCTTACCAGAATTTGGAAGCAATGTTTCTTAATGATCTATCAATCTTGGAGGGAGGCTCACCATATTCTTGTCTTAGACTCCAGGCCACCCTCATTTTTCATCAAATCAATCAAATTTGTATCTTCTATTAGAATAACCCTATAAGGTCTGAATACCCATTTCATGGCACCTTCCCTATACTGCTCAAGATCTTCCTTCCAATCTGCACTTGCTTTGATGAAGGATGGTGTTAACCTTGTCAGAAATTATGGGGTGTTTCTTTTATCTAACACTTCCTGTAATGAGGCCTCTGGAAAGTTGAGGTCAATAGGACCAACCATTTTGTGAATGAACTTCTTCAAGGCTTCATTATGTTCTATCAAGGTTCTTATGTTCTCTTCGTCCTTACTCATGAAACCCAGAGCATGTTTAAGCCCTGGGCTTCTAGTGTCTTTCTCCCTTCCATGGTGGATCCCCCCAAATCTACCTCCTCAAATGTATAGTCTTCCGGAGTTGCTTGCATTTGAGAGGTACTTGCAGATGGGACTAAAACTTGTGCCTTCCAACATCCCCTTGTGTGTTGGGTGACATAAGACATTGTCTGTGCTGGTAACATGATCTTTGTCTGATGAAAATCTTTCCCTAAGGATGTTATATCCGTATTTTCCCCTTCATCCTCATCTATCTAAGTTCTTCTCCTTGACTAGATTTCTTTAGTAAACCATGTAGACTTACTAGATGCGGTGACTGGCTCATATGGGGTAACCTAAAGAACTAAATCTAAATTTTGGGACCCTGGAGTCACCTCTTTATCTGGCCCCTCTTCTTCCTATCTTTGTTCCCCTTCATTCCTTTCTCCTCAGTGTTCTTCTTCCTTTTCCCTCTCCTCTTCTACCTTGTCTTCTTCCTCCATTGCCTCATCTTCTTTTTCTTGGCCTTTGTCTTCATCCCCTAAGGAGCTAACTGAGGCTTCAGTATTCAAACCAGTCATGACCTTTAATGTGGTTGTGAAAAGTGGCATAGCCTCTATGGTTGTTGATCTTCTAGGGGTTGGGATGTGGCAAGTCAAAGGGCTTGATGATGGTGGAGTAGGTGTTGGGAGATTTGGAATTAGAAGTGGAAGAGTAGTTGGTGGAGTAGGAATAGGAGGTGGAAGAGTAGTTGGTGGAGTAGGAATGTGAAGGGGCATTGTAAAAATAATGGTTTCTATTGTGGGAACACTAGTAGTCACCTCTTAGGTGATTGGAGACTCTTGATTCCCAAGCCCTCGATCTGCTTTAAAGCTCTCTTCCATGATAGGTATATTTGGAATTTGATTAGTAAATTGAGTGGGAGGTGGAATTAGGGTTACCTATTGTTGAAAAAGAGAAGGACCACATGCCTCATACCCAGTTGCATAACCTAGCATGTCTTGGCCTGGGTCTGAGAAACCTTCCAGACCCTCAAACTATGACATTTGGAGCTCGTCTGATCCCAGAGCATCCAAGGGATTATCTTTCTCTTTAGGATCCTCTTGGTGTTTCCTACTAGTCTCCTTTTCTATCCTTTTTTGAGACATTGTCCTTTTGACTTGAGGGACCTCTCCCTCTTCCTCTTCTTGCGGGTCCTCCTGTATGATTTCTAATTGCAGAGACGTAGAAGCTTTCGTCCTCTTATATGTATTCTTCCCCTTTCCAATGGAAGGAGGAGATTGTCTAGAAGTGGAGGGTCATTCATCCGGTGAAACCTGTGCTGGCCCTATGGCAGGATCTATTTTCCCAGTCATTCTTGTCTTAGGAGCCTTGGGCCTTGGGTTTGACCCATACTCCACCACACATTCATGGTTGTATATTGTGTTTGGCTTCTGTGGTGGTGCCTTCTTGTATTGCGGCACTATAGTTTTCTCTCCGCGTTGTTTATCTGCTTGCTTGGGTGGATCCATCAATGTTTTCATAGGTATTGGGCTCATCTTGTAGGGCCTCTTAATCCATTCCCCTATTTTTCTCATCACATGCCTTGCCCTGAAATCAATTTCTTCATTTTCATCCTTATCAACCTCTGCGTTCATGATAGGCCTGTCATATATCTTGTCATCTATATAAATGGCCTCCAAGACCTCATTTGAATCATGCTCCCAAAATTTTGGTGGAATAGGAGTCTTTATGACCTCCTTGGCCAGGGTAAGAGTCATTGTACAATAATCTTGAATACTGACCTCATGGTCATCTACATAGTTCATCCAGTGATCCTCCAAGTGTGGATCATGAATGTAGAACTTGCCAATAATGTATTTGTAAGTGCCTATTGTAGACGTCCAAAATTGTCCTTATATTAATTTAATTAATATTCACATAACATTATAGTTAATTTTAATTAATTATAGTTGTTATATTCTTCTATCTATTTAATTAAATTTATTTAATTAAATATGATTCATTCTCCTAAGTATTTAAATTTAATTTAAATACTATCCTTTTTAATGTATCAAATCTTATTTAATATATTATCCCTCATTAATCCCCTTTTAAATAAATTTTTAATTTATTTATTCCTTCACATGACTTAAATTCTACTAAACCACAATTAATTCAAATTAATTTAGATTAAGATAATTTGAACCTAGATCCTACCCTACCTCACATCACTCTCACCAAATAAACCTATTTATTAATTAACTAAAATTAAGCTAATTTGTTGATTCCTACAACAATTAGTCCTAATTATTTGCTCACACATGTGTGAGCAAATTTCTAAAAATTGACTTTTCCCAAATAATTCTTATTTGGTGCCAACAAGATTTCTTACACCTATGATGACACATTCTTACACTTTCCAAAAGTGTCTCATTGGCCCAAAACTCTTACACCCTCTTACACCTTCTTACAAGATCTTTCACATGTGTACTTTAAGTACACTTTGACCCATCACATCCAAAGTTGCTCACACA
>MU224887.1:2884721-2912692 GCA_018584345.1 Thuja plicata
TTCATCATAGTATAGCTTTTGCATTCATCAAATCATTGTGATGGCTTGAGACAAGTTCCTCATACTTGTTCTTGAGCTCTTCACTCTCTTAGCTTGCATTGTTATCAATAGTGGGATTTAATATATTCTGTTGGAAGAGCACACCCACAAACCTTTCTAAGAGCAAATCAACAAGGCTTGGGTGCACTTGTTTGGCTCATCGGAGATTGTGATGAATCTCTACTTGTTATTTAATAGTATGCTTTAGATATGTATGATGTTGTTATTTAATGTTTATCTCTAACATTTGCATGTCTGAGCGTGCTCCCAACAGGTTAAGTTTCATTACATACACCTATAGGGTCAAAATGAGGCCGCACTGTTTTGTAAAGATGTAGGGGACAGTCATCCCATTCAAAGGCCAAAGATTTATAGACCTTCATATCTTGTGGGGTATATGGTCCCAGTGAGATGGAAAAATCCCAACAGTGCTTCTTTTTGTGCTTTATGTGTTCATATGCATCTGTGAGTTGCCTAGCCATCTCCAAAATGATTATCCAGTCGGATGGATACCTAGGCAACTTCTTTGGTCTTAAAGTTGATCCTACTACCCGAATGTAAGTGAAGGTTCTGAATTGTATGTAATAGGCTCCTATGGCCCTTACTTTGGAGGATGCTTCTTCTGACATCCTCTTTGCAAAATCATGCTCAATGGATCGGATGATTACAAAAATGAAGTCATCATTGAATATCCTATATTCTAGGCTATCCTCTAACATTTTTGCCTTTTTTCTATAGTTGGGGCTACACGATGTGAGGCCATGCATTGGGATCACTTAGGTTTCCCCTCTTGTTGATTCCTAGGTAGTCTACCCATTTCGCCAATAGGTACACCACGTAGGTACTCATATAAAACTTGGGGTTGTGTTTCACTGCCACCAACTATTCATCCAACTTGTCATTGATGATGGTCCCCCAATCGATCCTAGCCCTGCAGCCCCTGAGTCTTTCTATCAGGAGAATCATCCAATTCTCTAGTTGGGATGATTGTGGTAACCCATATACTCAACTTATCATTGTTATGGTTTCCTTGATATCATCTTTCATGTATCCCCTCCTTAAGTCTATCGCGTCCAGCTTATTTTTGAGGAGAGGTTGCTTGAGGTAATGGTTGTTGACTATTTCATAAGCCTCTTCCCCTTTGATTCTAAACCACAAGTTTCCTTTCTCTATGAAAAATTCATAGAACTTATCTATGCCTTTGTAGAGGTGGAAGACATCCTCTATGACGTCTGACATAATATCCAACACTACTTGGCCCTCTGTATTCTGAGCCACCCTTTTGTCAGAGTCATAATGGTTCACCAATGTCATGATCAGCTCAGGTGAGGTCATTGCCACTAGGTGGGCTACCGCATTGACCATTCCTACTAATACCAGTGAGGTACAATCCTCTGATCTCTGGACTAGTTGGCCACACCTTGTCAAGAAGTCATCCCAGTCTATGTTCCCAATATCAGTATCGATGATTTCAATGTGCTTGTTGCCAATTTTGGAAGGGGGGTGTTCCCCTTGTATAGGTACTTCATGGGTGATGCAGTCTTTTTCTCAAGCATTTTTGCAATGAAACATGCAAGTATCAATATTTTATTTGAAGAAGAAAAACTTAAAATAAAGCTGACAAATCTAAGAAAAAAGAGGAAAAACTCTCTAAGTAGCCAGGAATGTAGGTTTTTTCACTTTTGGCCCTTTCGAGGTTTTGGGCACCGAAAATAGTTTTGGAGGCCGAAAAGGGTGAAAGTACAAAAAGCCACCATTGACAAGTGAGCTTTGTCAGAATTTTTGGCATCCAAAAGTCCAAAGTTTTTTGTGGATGCCGAAACTCTGAACACACTTATGAACTCTGAAAGTCTGAGATCTTACTGAAGTGGACAACACTTTTGGGGATTCAGACTTGTCAGCATTTCAGACCTTTCAGAGGTTCAAAAGGCCAAAAAGGCCAAATCTCTGAAATGACACTTAGACTCCTAACCTGACCTGATTTTCATGCTTTCATGGGCCAAAAACCTATGACAAAGGTCATGACCGAAAGAAAACAAAAACCCTACATAGAAAACTAGAAAAAAGAAGACTCGACCCGACAAGGAGGGACTTCCCTACCAACATTGAAAGTGCCAAAAGGCCCTAAGAGACCAGGGAAGAGGGAAGTTTGCATGCCCTAGGTTGTACAAGCACCAAGAATGAAAACCCTAAAACTAAACGAAGAAGAGGAAAAAAACTAAAAGACAGTGAAGAAAGAACCTACCTCGGAGGAGCTAAGAGCGGAGGAGGATGACACAACAGAGCTTGGAGGTGTGGGGCAATCAGTCTCAAGGATCAAGGGAAAAAATGGTAAATTTGCAAGCTCTCGAGAGGTTGGAGTCAAAAATGTGAAGTGACTTCGATTAGGGCCCTTTTGAGAATTTATAACCTGCGGGGCTTACGTCAGTACTTTTGGCATTTCGAGGTCTGAAACACCAAAAGTCAGGAGGTAGACACCTTCAGCCTTTTGGTGTTTTTGGAGGCCAAAAACCCCAAAAGGGACAACTTTTGACCTTTTTTCCATTTTGGTATTTCAGAGTACAATGGTCCTCTAAAAGGTTAAAAGAGTCAAAAGGCTAAAAAAAGGTGTCTTCTTTTGTTTTATCATGCTGACACCCTTTCTTCTGAGACTAAACGGGCGAGGACTTAAGGGGGAAAACAAGATCAAAATCCAAAAGACACAAAAAAGGGGGGTCCACATGGTTAGAGGACCAAAAAATGGGGTGTGTTTTATGGACCCACAACAAATAGCCCTGACAAAAAGAGGAATGACCAAGGTATTTCTTCATCATCAATACTCTTCTCAAATGTAGCTTTGCAGTAGAACAAAACCAAGAGGTGTTGGTGTTGAAAATATTTCAATGACCTCTAGTCCAAGGTATTTCCACTGTTTTCCCAGTGTTTTTTCATGTGCATTCATTTCTTAACCTTTGATTATGGTAACCGGGATGTTTTCCAGCTACTCCCAACCTTCGCCAAGTAGACCAAGGTTTCCTAGAAAGAGCTTTACTGTCAGTCAGGTGTTCATAGCCCCAACAAAGTTTTCCCCAAATCCCAAGTATAACATTTCTCTACTTCTGATTGGGCATTCATAGCCCCAGTAGAGGTTGTCATAGTCACCCAAGCCCATTCTATTTGATAGGTTGTAGCTTTCTTGCTTTTGAGAGTTCTATGTTTGGACAGACCTTTTATTTCTTCTGTGTGCTTTTTAAATGTGTCAAACCTTGAATTTATGTGTACTCCATGTCTTCAGGTCCATAGTAATTTTCCTTTTATATTTGATTTGATCCAAGAAATGATTAGGTTGTGTCACCCGGATCTCACACTTGTGACCTCTTTGGGGCACTTTTTCTTTTGTGTGCTTCTTTTGTTCTCTCTTCAGCTTTTCTCTTTTTTGTTATTGTCATTCCATTAAGTTCAGACTTGGGTTCTGGGATCGGTGGGTACCCAAATCTATGCACTCATGCTAGTTGCAACTGACAAATGCCCAAGAAACCAACACTCTTAGGTGTCCTCTCTTAGTGTGTTTTGTGATCAAGATGACCAAGCTTTGAGCTTCTTCTTGTCTATCAACGATAATTATCACCACTTTGCCTTTTGGGAGTGTCCTTCACATTTGCACATATCTTTGGAGAACTTGACTAAGAAATGTTGTTACTTCGATCTAAGGATTCCCTTAGAATGGATCCAAAACACACTGACCCAAAATGATGAAATGAGCCCCGAAAAAAAGCAAAAAACCACCACGAATGGAAGAAAGGACTGACAGCGAGGGCGATGAAAAAAGAAAAAAGAAAGGAAATAAAGAAGCAAAAAGGGACTATGGTACAAGGGATGGAAGGAAATCCTACTTAGGATCCAAAGTAATGTTTGAAGAATTTCCTATTGACTGGCAATGGGGTCAACTCTCCATTCAAAGTGTTGATCCTAAAAGTATTTTCCCCCAGGATCTCTGATATCTAGTAAGGGCCCATCCACAGTCTTTGAAACTTGGTGTGACTGCCTGACTTTTCTCTCACCTTATCCCACATGAGGACAAGGTTAGAGATCCTGAAGGCTTTAATGGTATCTCTCTTGTCAAACTACCTCTTGACTATGGCTTGATGCTTTGATACATTCTCCAGAGCCAATGTTCGTTTCTCCTCTAGGTTAAGGAGATTCATGAGCCTAACTTGTACTTGATCTTCTCCTCCCACATATTGGTCCATGAATCTTAGGACTAGGATTTTTAAGTTCATAGGGAAGACAAGTTGCAAGCCATAGATCAGTTGGTATGGAGATGTCCCCAGGGAATTTTTTATCCTTACGTGATTAGTCCCCAAAGCGTATTTTAGTTGCGTGTGCCAATCCCTGGGGTTATCATCTAGGAGGTGTTTGATCACTGTCATTAAGTTCTTGTTTGTAGACTCTACTATTCCATTTCCTTACAGATAATAATTTGAAGAGAACTTGAGGATTACCCAGTTTTCAAAGGCCCATTGTGTGAGTGAGGTAGAAGAAAAATAGGGAGCATTGTCACATACCAGATAAAATGGCATCCCAAACCTGGTTATGATGTGCTCCTTCAAGAATTTGGTCACGACCTCTGTAGTACCATTCTTTAGTGCTTGAACCTCCATCCAGCGTGTGTAGTAGTTGGTAGCTATCAAAATGAACTTGTGTCCTATAGATGAAGATGGGTTAATCATTCCAACAAAATCTAAGCCTCATTGGGCAAACTGGCATACCTTATATACTGGTTGTAAGGGAATTGTGGGGTTTCTCTCTCAAGTTGCAATGGTTTGGAAAGTGTGGCAAGATCTCACATGTTTTCTAGTGTCCCTGAATATTGTAGGTCAGAAATATCCTACCCTTAAGATTTGGTGGGAAGTTGCATCAGCTGACCCATGTCTAGTTCCATATTTTTTATGCAAATCTTCTAGGATTTGCTTTTCCTCGAGTCTATCCAAGCACCTTAGGTATAGACCCTCATAATTGCATTTATACAGTTGTACATTCTTCAATATGTAGGAGTTTCTTTTGATTCTCAAGGCTCTTCTCTTGGAACCACTCATCTCCTCTGGGCAACGGTTTTGCAACAGATAATACACTATGTCTTGATACCATACATCACTGATCATGCCTTGTTCAATGTAGGTTTGGCACACCAGACCTTCTTCAACCTCAAAGATTAGCTTTGTCATGCCTTGGCCCCTTACTAGTTTCATTGGTTGGATTTCAAGGTCAAACTCTTGGAGGATTGCCATCCATTTTCCTCTTCACTCTCCCAGCTCATTCTGCATCAAAAGGGACTTTACGGCTGCATCTAGAACTATCCCAATGACTTTACTTCTCAAGATGTAATGTTTGAACTTTTTCACCACTTTGACAAGAGAAAATGACTATTTATCTAGGTTTGGGTACCTGAGCTCAGTGTCTTTGAAAGGGAAACTCATGAAAGCTATGGGTCTCTCATCTTCACTGTTCTTCTTTTGTGTGAGCATGCCTGCACATGAGTGCTCAGATGCAAAAGAGTAAACCTTGAAAGGGATAGTGTAGTCCAAGCTGAAAAGAACCAGTGTTGTAGCAATGGAATTTTAATCTCCTCAAAGGATTTCTTGGCTAGGAGAGCCCATTCAATCTTGGCATCTTTCTTGAGCATGTCTTTCAATGGTTTTACTATCTCTGCGAAACCACTAATGAACTTCCTTACGAATTTAATCTTCCCAAAAAAATATTTCAGTTCTTTGCGACTATGTGGCAGCGTTAACTTTAGAATGGACTCTACCCTTTTAGGATCTATTTCTATCCCCTTTTCAGAGATGATATTCCCCAATTTCTTTCCTTTAGTCACCCCAAACACACATTTCTTAGGGTTGATGGAAATCCCAAATTCCCTGCATCTTTGAAGGCATTTCCTGAGATCATTTAAGTGGTCAGCTCTTTGTTTTGAGAAGACTGTGAGATCATCCATGTAGATGATAATGCACCTCCCAACTAGTCCCTGGAAAGCTATGTCCATCACCCTTTGAAAAGTGGCCCTAGCATTAATCAGTCTAAAAGGCATTCGGTGGTAGGCGAAGGTTCCCCATTTAGTCATGAATATCATTTTTAGCCTGTCCTCCTCCTACACCATCACTTGGTTGTAATCTGAGTAACCATCTAGAAATGACATCATTTGAGACCCATTGACCTTTTGCAGTACTTCTTAGAGAGATGGGAGCGGATAGTTGTCCTTTTGAGAAGATTTCTTAAGGTTCTAAAAATCCACGCAGAATCTGATCTCTCCAGTTTTCTTTCTTACGGGTACCAGGTTCGCAACCCAAGTGGAGTGCCAAATTGGAAAGATGATTCTAGCATCAAGAAACTTCTGAACTTCCTTTTGGATTAAGAGTTCCATAGTAGGGTTCACGAGCCTCTATCATTTCCTGAAAGGCTTGGAGTCCAATTTTAGAGGGATGTTGTGCACTATGACTGAGGTGTCATATGTCTTCAATTCTTCATAGCTCCATGCTATGACATCTCGATATTCAGTGAGGAGCTAGACCATTTTCTCCTTCTCTTCTTTGGTTCCTACCTTTCCAATGTGGACCTCTCTAGGTTCTTCTTCTATTCCAAGGTTGTATGTATCACATTCTTTACCATCAGGTGTTACGTCAGGGCGTCTCGTTACTGCAGTCTTGTCCATGTCAAAAATCCTCTCTATTTCTACCATCCCTTTGGGTATGGAATTGGTCCTCAGATTTATGACACCTTGATCATTAGGATCTTTGGGTTCAACTACTTCTTCACCTTCCTTTTCCTCATCTATGATCTATTTTTTGAACACACTGGCACACATGATAAACTCCAAGATGTGTTGATCATCTTGGAAGACTTGAAAATTAGTGACATTGTCTGGAATGGTCGAGGCCGTGAAAAGATCAACTGAGAATTTATTTAGCTTGGATTTCTCCATTGGATGTAATGAACTAGCTTAAATGGCTAGGGTGTCGGTGACAACATTTTTTCTTCTTGCGATGGTTTTTATGTCGAAAGCATTGAAGTTGTTGATCAGGTCCCATGCTCTATTTCGGTAGGCTGAGAGCCTCTTATCATTGCAAGTATACTAACTATGGATCTTCTTGATGACCAATTATGAGTCCCCTTCCATCGTCAGGATTTTTATTCCCTTTTCATGGGCCAAGAGAAGCCCGTAGACTAGCGCTTCATATTCTATGACATTGTTAGTGCACAGAAATTGTAACCTATAAGTGGCATAGAAAGACTTACCTCTTGGGTTTATCAATTTGATCCCTGCACATGCTCCTTGTTTATATTTGGAACTATCGAAGCACAATTTCCATATCTTGGGTTCCTTAGTAGGGTTAGACTTGGTTGATTTTCTCTTGGGAGAGCCCTTGGTTTTGAGTTTCCACCCCTTTTCTCCATCACTATTAGAAGAGGTTAATTCTCCCACATTTTGGGTATATCTAGGTTTGGAGGTTTCAGCACTTTCACTACCTTTGTCTTCTAGCATTCCTTTGTAAGGCGGACATGCTCCATCATCAGAGGTACTCTAGTCACCAAGTGTGTTCAAAGAAAGACTTTTGTCATTAGAATCTGACCCACTATCCTGGTTCTGATGTGAAGTATTTGTAGGGACTGGGCTGTCTATTTCTGGTGGGGAGTTACTCTTGTCCTCGATCTTGAGGATGTCCTCTTTTATTGTTGGGGTTTCTGATATCTTACTTGATAAGGTGATCTAGGTCAATACCTATGATAATGCTTCCTGGGAACTAGGGCATGTGAACTCATAATGGCTAGCCTGGTGTAGTCGGCAGTACCCCGGTAGTAACAAGATGTTAGGGTCTGTGTCCTGACCCAAGTGTCATAAGCTAGTTGTCATGTTGTTGATGAAATGTTGGAAGATGTAATTGTTGATATCTGATTCTAAGAGAGCTATAATGGGGTTGTGGTCTGATTCTAGGCCTTCTCGGATTTGGAACATGAGGATGTCATCCATCCGTTAAGTTCCCAAGTTCATCTGGGTGAACATGACTTCATTCGAGGCATTGTACTCAGTGATCATCTTTCTCAACTTAGGCTCTACATCTATCTTGATCTGGTTATTCAATCCTCTCCATGGTAGCCATAGCTAGGTGAAATCTATGGAAAGCCACCCTTTCAAGTACTTGGTCCATTCTTGACTTAACAGCATCCCATAAGTTTCAGGTATGTTCACTATATGCACATCAATGCATTCTTGTATTCTAGGATCTGCAACCAATTGAATGTGTACATCTTTGAGCACACCAATCACCTTGACCTCGATCTTATCCAATTGTATGACTACTTAGTTTTTTACTTGGGGTGTCATTCCCAAATTTTGGCAGATTTATAGGGGCATGACGTTGCAAGAAGCTCTTGAATCAATCAGGCAATTGTGTAGGTTCTTTCCAAATATATGTAAACTAGGTAAGAATGGTGGGACCTCTATCTTATCCTTGAACATTGCAAGGAAATCCTCAGATGTGTTGATACTAGACATAGATGTCCTTGTATTTTTGGTTGACAAGCTGGGTTTTGAGTGGTCCAGAGATCTTAGAAGGGCCTCCTTTTGAGATGGGAAACCTTGCAGTAATTTGAACATAGATATGTTCACTTTAGTTTTCTTTAGTTCATCAATCACACTATATTTGTCACTTGACCAGGCCGCACATCTATAGCCAGCATATGTACTTGTTGTAGGGGGTGTGGGACCATTCGAGCCTTTAGGAGGCGTGGGATTGTTACTAGCCTAAGGATCTAGTGGGGTTGGTTGTTTTCTTGGGGGGAATACCATCGGTGAGAGGTTCCTTTCTACTCCAAAGGTTATATGAGTTTCATTGATCATTCTAGAAGGCATGTACTTCTAAATATTCAAGCTCATTTTCCCTATGGAAGGGAAACACAAACTCATCTTCTCCTACAAAAGCATCTGAGCCTTCCTCTTTTCTAGACTCATAGGAATCGAACACCATAGCATTAAATTGCATCGGGGGCTCCTCTAGACTTTGGATGTAATTATCACAGGAGTTGTTTCCATATCCATCATTTCCTTGGTGTGGATTTGGAGCCCTGACAAAATTAGCCTCTAAAGCCTCATAGGTGTTGGCATTGTCTGTCGGGATACTGTCATTGTTAGGCCTGGTGTTCCATGGCCTATTTGGCCTTTTCTACCCAAATGGTTTCTCTTGCACGTTGTTTTTGTTGTAGGTATTGAAATTCTGGTTTGGATTTTGAGGATATGTATTTGGACCAGCAGGTATTTGTTGATATCCACCTTGATTTTGGGATGGATTTAACTTCATCCGGGTGAGCTCGTTGGTGAGTTCTGATAAGGTATTCTTCATGGCATACATCTTGGAGGCTATGAGGGTATCAGGCTTTGCTTGGGGTATAACTCTCTCCTCCACAAATGTTGTTATGTAAGCCTCATAACTCAGATACGTAATAGATGGGGGTACGGCTGCAAATGGTTGCACCGGAATGGGATTAAACATGGGTGTGTGAGTGGTTGGATCTTGATTGCTTGTTGCAAATGGATGTGGGATAGAAAGGTTATTCGTGGTGGGTACTGGTACATAACTTCCTTATTGCGGGTCCATCTGGTAGGTAAATGTGATGGCTTCATTGTACACTTTTTCCAATATATCTCTATCCACTGGGGGAAGTCTCCTAAAAAATATTGAGGTGAAAGGATCCAAAGCCTTCAAGTAAACTTGTATGACAACCTCATCCAGTATGGTGTAAGGAGCTTCTAGCTTCTAGTGCATTCTATAGAAATTATGATTGAACATAGCGATGAGATCTTTAGGGTCTTTCCTCATTGTATTGAACTGGTGATGTATCGTAGCAGGGTACACATACAACTTGAACTGATTGAGGAATTTGGTTTCAAATTTGTTCCATGCGGAGACAGACCTTCTTGGCAAGTTCAGGTACCAATTGTATGCAAACTCTCCCAGAGTGTATGGGAATAGATGGAAAACAACGTCTTGGTGGGAAATCTCCTTATGGTTACAAATCTCTTTGAATGCATGGATGTTTTCTTCTGCTATCCTTGATTTTCCATATATGAATCAAGTGAAAAACTTCTATGGATTTTTGGGTAGCTCATGGAGATGCCCAAAAAAATTTAAAGGTGAGCTGGTTGCATTGGGAAAAAAGGCCATCAGACGAGGTTGCTGCAAATTCTGATTTTGCACATTTTGATTTTGCACTATGGCTATGATGACAGTTGGGGAAGCAATATGTGATTGTTGTCCAAGAGAATTTTGAGACTCGGTAAGGTTGGTAAGAGGATTTTTCTTTGGTCCTCCCTTTATCACTGTGAGCTCTACGATGGTGGGTGAGTTCAAGGAACTCGCCTCTCTTTAGAGATGATCTAAGCACTCACTTGAATCTCTCTGGAGAGAAAGATCCAATTTTATCTAGCTTTTGAGTCTTGAGGCCCTACTTCTAGCACCACTACTGGTGAGTGTTGTTTTGACACAAGCCAACTTGCTAGGATCTCAAGATTCGATTTCCTCTCTTGAAAGAATAATGGGGTTATTCCCAAGGTTCTCTAGGGTTGGGTCACAACTTTCTTGGTTACTCAGTTTGAAGATAAATGTGATTGTTCACTAGGAGGCCTTTGCTAGTACGTTCAAGACATCAAACTACAAAACACTTTAGTTCTTTTTGGTATTTTATGTTTTAACAAATATGGGTGTTATAAACAAAATGCAATTTTGTATTTTCAAAATGTGAATTTTTAGAATTAAAGACATAATTTAAAGAGAGAATAGAGTAATGAGAATTTAAAAAAATTACTAAAAATAAAATCCTACAGACATAAACTACTGCAAACACTTCCTTACAATTGAATGATGAGGAGACTTGGAACAAACCCACAAAGCATAAATCAGACCAAGTCACAATTCAATACTCCACCGATGCAAGTGTTTGGAGAGAAGGTACATTCACTCCTATGAGATATTCAAAATTGATCAAATAGTGAAGCCACCAAGATGTGCGCACCCATGAGATAGATTTATCGTTAAACCCAAAGATGATCTCTTCCATGCATTCATCACAGCAAGGTAAAGTAAACAACAGCAAACTCCAACTAAAGAAATGTGAATCTGAAACACAATAAACAAGAGGCTCTCTAAAAATAATGAATAATGCAAGCATACATCCAATAATTTCACATAGGTAGCAGTAATTCACACACCAGGAATGAGGCACCAAATGTATATCTTTATTGCATTAGGAATCTAACCCTTTTACATTGATTTGTGATTACAATATATAGAGGTTGATCTACAACTATGAATTCCAAATTTAGGGCATTAGAGAGAAAAATAAATTAAACTAAAACTTTTTTGAAAGGGAAACTACTCTTAACTAATACTAGATAACTTGCATGGATTCTTGAATCTATTTACAATCAGTCTTCCCATGCAAAGAGGGTCAAACTCACCAAGAAGAAAAGAGAAAAGAAGGAGGGTTTCTTCTGAAAACTTGGAGTCCTCTTCTCATTTCTTAGATTTTTCCTTGGATTCTTCATCTAGAGGCTCTTCTGGTGGTGGATACTGGTAAGATAACCTTAGTCCCTTCAAAACAAACTCAATTTCACCATCAATCTGATTTGGAGTTCAACTGTTGTGCAAAAATGTGATCTCGCTGGAAACACCTAGACTTTTTGGACCACGACCTCAAACCTGAAACTTTTATAGCCCCAAAATTTCTTAAGGGTTAAACAACCAAAATTCTCATCTGAAGTTCAAACTTGTCAGAGGTTGAAAAGGCCAAAATATTTGGAATGCCGAAAAGGCCAAAAAATCTGGAAGGCTGAAATGCTGAAAAAATTGGAGGGCCGAAAGGCCAAAAACTTGGAAGGCCAAAAGGCTGAAATATTGTCTTGCTTACGGGGCCAAAAGGCCGAAAGGCTAGAATTTGCATGTCCTAAAGGGGATGAAAGGCTAAAAGGCTGAAACACCAATACTTTCCTTAGGGAATTCTATTAAGTGCGGGAAATTACTTCTTCGAAATGCTTAGTGATCCAAAGGGGTCAATATGGGAATATTTCTGGGTCTGCAGCCGGAAGCCTCTGTATGATCTCCTGAACTTCCTCATAGTTTATCTTCTTTCTTTTAACCCTATTAACCTTTTGTTCTTTATTTTGTTTTCATTTAGTTATCTCAAAAGAAAAGAACTGGATCTCCTCTACATGGTTTGTCATCCTTGTCATCTCTTCTTTTAAATAGAATAATTGTTGCAAGGCTTCCTTGGTCCCTACACTTTCCATAATGTCCCTGAATTGTTTGCCCACTTCTTTAGATGGTCATAATATATGCTTAGCTTTGTCCTGGTACAAATCAAGGTCGATCCCTATGAAGAAAACATCTATTTCTTCCACCCATTCCAGGACCTCTTTCTGCTTCTCCAATATGGAGGCTTGACATTTTTCATAAACTCTAATTACCTTGATTATGCGCTTGATCCAAGTCTCAAAATTATCTAGGTCCTCACCCTCATATATCTTTACCAAAATTTGGAAGTGCTATTTCTTAATGATCTATAAATCTTGGAGGGCGGCTCGCCATTTACTTGTCCCAGACTCCAGGCCACCCTCATTTGTCATCAAATCAATCAAATTTGTAGCTTCTATTAGAATAACCCTATAAGGTTTGAATACCCATTTGATGGCACCTTCCCCATACTACTCAAGATCTTCCTTCTAATATGCACTTGCTTTGATGAAGGATGGTGTTAACCCTGCCAGCAGGTCTGTGGTGTTTCTTTTATCTAACACTACCTGTAATGAGGCCTCTGGGTAGTTGGGGTCAATAGGACCAACCATTTTGTGAATTAACTTCTTCAAGGCTTCATTATATTCTGTTAAGGTCCTTATGGTCTCTTCATCCTTACTCATGAAACCCAGAGCATATTTAAGCCCTATGGCTGCTAGTGTCTTGCTCCCTTCCCTAGTGGGTTCCCCCAAATCTACCTCCTCAAATGTATATTCTTCTAGAGTCTCATGCGTTTGAGAGGTGCTAGAGGATGGGACTGCAACTTGTGCCTTCCAGTGCCCCCTTGTGTCTTGAGTGACATAAGACATTGTCTATGATGGTAACATGATCTTTGTTTGATGAAAAGCTTTCCCTAAGGATGCTATATCTAAATTTCCCCTTTATCCTCATATGTATAATTTCTTCTCCTTGAGTGGATTTCTTTAGTAAACCATGTAGGCTTACTAGATGTGGTGACCAGCTCATATGGGGTAACCTAAAGAGCTGAATCTAAATTTTGGGACCTTGGAGTCACCTCTTTATCTAGACCCTCTTCTTGTTCATGTCTATGTTCCCCTTCATTCCTTTCTCCTTGGTGTTCTTCTTCCTTTTCCCTTTCCTCTTCTACCTTGTCTTCATCCTCCATTGCCTCATCTCATTTTTCCTGGCCTTTGTCTTCATCCCCCGAGGAGATAACCAAGGCTTTAGTATTGAGACCATTCATGACCTTTAATGTGGTTTCAAAAAGTGACACAACCTCTACGGTTTTTGATCCTCCAGGGGTCAGGATGTGGCAATTCAAAGGGCTTGATGATGGTGGAGTAGGTGTTGGGAGATTTGGAATTAGAAGTGGAAGAGTAGTTGGTGGAGTTTGGAGAAATGGTGGTGGAGTAGGAATAGGAGGTGGAAGAGTAGTTGGTGGAGTAGGAATGTGAAGGGGCATTGTAACAATAATGGTTTCTATTGTGGGCTCATTAGTAGTCACCCCTTGGTTGATTGGACACTCTTGATTCCCAAGCCCTCGATCTACTTTAGAGCTCTCTCCCATGATAGGTATATTTGGCTTTTGATTAGTAAATTGAGTGGGAGGTGGAGTTAGGGTTACGTGTGGTTGAAAAAGAGAAGGAGCACCTACCTCATACCCAGTTGCATAACATGGTGTGTCCTGGACTAGGTCTGAGAAACCTTCTAGACTCTCAAAGTCTGACATTTGGAACTCATCCGATCCCAGAGTATCCAAGGGATTATCTTTCTCTTTAGGATCCTCTTGGTGTTTCCTACTAGTCTCATTTTCTCTCATTTTCTGAGACCTTTTCCTTTTGACTAGAGGGACCTCTCCCTCTTCCTCTTCTTTTAGGTCCTCCTGTACGGTTTCTAATTACGGAGATGGAGAAGCTTTCTTCCTCTTATATGTCTTCATCCCATTTTTGGTGGTAGGAAGAGATTGTCCAGAAGTGGAGGGTCCTTCATCCGGTGAAACCTATGCTTGCCCTATGGGAGGATCTATTTTCCCAGTCATTCTTGTCTTAGGAGCCTTGGGCCTTGGGTTTGACCCATACTCCACTGCATGTTCATGGCTATATACCATGCTTGGCTTTTATGGTGGTGCCTTCTTGTATTGCGATACTGTACTTTTCTCTCCGCGTTGTTTATCCGCTTTCTTGGGTGGATCCATCAATGTTTTCACAGGTATTGGGATCATCTTGTAGGGCCTCTTAATCCATTCCCATGTTTTTCTCATCACATGCCTTTCCCTAAAATCAATGTCATCATTTTCATCCTTATCAACCTATGCATTCATGATAGGCCTGTCATATATCTTGTCATCTGTATAAATGGCCTCCAAGACCTCATCTGAATAATGCTCCCAAACTTTTGGGGAATAGGAGCCTTTATGACTTCCTTGGCCAGGTAAGAGTCATTCTACAATAATCTCAGATCCTTACCTCATGGTCATCTACACAGTTCATCCAGTGATCCTCCAACTGTGGTTCATGAATGTAGAACTTGCCAATAATGTGGTTGTAAGTGCCTATAGGGTTAAAATAAGGCCACACTATCTTGTAAAGATGTAGGGGACAGTCATCCCATTCAAAGGCCAAAGATTTATAGAGCTTCATATCATGTAGGGTATATGGTCCCAGTGAGATGGAAAATCCCAACAGTGCTTCTTTTTGTGCTTTATGTGTTCATATGCATCTGTGAGTTTCCTGGCCATCTCCAAAATGATTATCTAGTCGGATGGATACTTGGGCAACTTCTTTGGTCTTAAAGTTGATCCCACTACCCAAATTTAACTGAAGGTTCTGAATTGTATGTAATAGGCCCCTATGGCCCTTACTTTGGAGGATGCTTCTTCTGACATCCTCTTTGCAAAATCACACTCAATGGATCAGATGATTGCAAAAATGAAGGTGTCATTGAATATCCTGTATTCTAGGCTTTCCTCTAACATTTTTTCCTTTTTCAATAGTTGGGGGTACACGATGTAAGGCCATGCATTAGGATCACTTAGGTTTCCCCTCTTGATGAGTCTTGGGTATTCTTCACGTGTCGCCAATAGGTACACCACGTAGGTACTCATATAAAACTTGGGGTTGTGTTTCAGTACCACCAACTATTCATCCAACTTGTTGCTAATGATGGTCCCCCAATCGATCCTAGCCCTATGGCCCCTGAGTCTTTCTATCAGGAGAATCATCCAATTCTCCAGTTGAATTGATTGTGGTAACCCATATACTTGGCTTAGCATTGTTATGGTTGCCTTGATGTCATCTTTCATGTATCCCCTCCTTAATTCTATCTTGTCCAGCTTATTTTTGAGGAGAGGTTGCTCAAGGTAATGGTTGTTGACTATTTCATAAGCCTCTTCCCCTTTGATTCTAAACCACAAGTTTCCTTTCTCTATGAAGAATTCATAGAACTTATCTATGCCTTTGTTTAGGTGGAAGACATCCTCTATGACATCTGGCCTAATATCCAATACTACTTGGCCCTCTATATTTTGAACCACCCTTTTGTCAAAGTCATAATGGTTCACCAATGTCATGATCAGCTCAAGTGAGGTCACTGCCACTAGGTGGGATTTCGCGTTGACCAATCCTGCTAATACCAGTGAGGTATAATCCTCTGATCTCTAGACTGGTTGGCCACACCTTGTTAGGAAGTCATCCCAGTCTACATTCCCGATATCAGTATTGATGATTTCAATGTGCTTGTTGCCAATTTTGGAAGGGGGGGTGTTCCCCTTGTATAGGTACTTCATGGGTGATGCAGTATTTTTCTCATGCATTTATGCAATGAAACATGCAAGAATCAATATTTTATTTGAAGAAGAAAAACTTAAAATAAAGTTGACTAATCTAAGAAAATAGAGGAAAAACTTTCTAAGTAGCCAGGAATGAAGGTTTTTGAACTTTCCGCCCTTTCAGGGTTTTGGGCACCGAAAATGGTTTTGGAGGCCAAAAAGGTTGAAAGTGTGAAAAGCCACCATTGAAGAGTGAGCTTCATCAGAATTTTTGACATCCAAAAGTCCAAATTTTTTTGTGGACACCAAAACTCCAAACACACTTATGAACTCTGAAAGTCTGAGATCTTACTGAAGCAGAAAACACTTTTGAGGATTCAGACTTGTCAGCATTTCAGACCTTTCAGAGGTCTGAAAGGCCAAAAAGGCTGAATCTCCAAAATGACACTTAGACTCCTAACCCAGCCTAATTTTTGTCCTTTCATGGGCCAAAAACCTACGAAAAAGGTCGCAACCGAAAGAAAATGAAAACCCTACACAGAAAACTAGAAAAAAGAAGACCCAACCCAACAAGGAAAGTCCACACACCCTAGGCTGGACAAGCACCAGGAACAAAAACCCTAAAACTAAACCAAGAAGAGGAAAAAACTACAAGACAGTGAAGAAAGAACCTACCTTGGAGGAGCTAAGAGCAGAGGAGGACAACAAAATAGAGCTTTGAGGTGTAGGGCATTTAGTCTCAAGGATCAAGGGAAAAAATGGTGAAGTGATGAGCTCTCGAGAGGTTGGAGTCAAGAGGTAGACACCTTCATCCTTTCAATGTTATCAGAGGCTAAAATCCCCGAAAGGGCCGACTTTTGGCCTTTCGGCCATTTTGATATTTCAGAGTACTATGGTCCTCCAAAAGGCCGAAAGGGCTAAAAGGATTTTAAAAGATGTCTTCTTTTATTTTATCATGCTGACACCCTTTCTTCTGAGACTGACCGGGCAAGGACTCAAGGGGGAAGACAAGACCAAAAGCCAAAAGACACAAAAAAGGGGGGTCCCCATGGTCAGAGGACCAAAAAATGGGATGTGTGTTGTGGACCCACAACAAAGACTTAGGAAAATTTAAAAGACCTTGGCTAGGAAACATGACATAGACATAAAAAGGCCTCGCTCAATCATGAAATAAAAAGGCACAAGGACTTAAGGACTTAAGTGACCAAAAAAAAGAAATGACATTTTATAGCAAAGTCACAGAAGACCTAGGGTTTTAGGATTTTTCAATGAAACTACCACTAGGGTTTAAGGGTTTAGGCATGAATCTACAAGAATTGGCAAGGAAAAACACCAAGGCAAAGTAGAAAAATGGTAGTCCCAAAAAATTATATAAAGATTAATCCTGACCAATGTTAATCACTATAATCAAATAACTTGGTAGTGCACACATGACAATTGAAATGTTGTGGTGGACCTATCTCCAAGGGTAGTATGCCAAACATTCAAGATATTTCAATACAATAAGGTAGTTTTTACTAAAGAAGAGGAAGCACTCCACCAAAACTTGCAAAGGGAACAAAAGAGAAAGGAGTACTTAAACAAGTATTGGTTGAGTTAACCCATAAAATCAAGAAATAATATAAATGATATAATTCAGAGAAATGAGTTCAAGAAAGTTTTGCAGGACATAATGATCATGTTGAATAAGGCATTTGGAAAAGAAGAATAAAGGAATTATAATCCTTGGATAACATTGTTATTCTCAAAGGGGAAAATAAATTTGACTAGGTATAGTATATCCCAGATAAACTTCATGAGAAGATATTTCAGGAAAGGGAATTAGAGATGTTCTATGTGACTTCTTATGTCATATGGTAGGTTCTTGGGTTAGAGTGAACTGCCCATGGTTATATACTAAGAGAAGAATCAGATAAACTCCTAATGTAGAGACACCTTGGGCCACTATTATCAATTTAAAATCAAGTAACAAGACACCCACTAAAGGAGAGTACATGATGCAATCATTTATAAATTCATCAATAGATTAACAAGTGATGTGGAACACTAGATGACAAAGGAAAAAATGGGAACTAGTGGAATCTTTGGGAACATGGTTCATTCAAAACCCAAGATCTACATATATCAGACTTAGTGGCTTCCATAACACCCCTTACCTTTTTATCCAAACACTATAGTGATAGAATTGTAATGTTTGATTTATCTTAAAATATTATAGAGGTGTAGGCCTTGATGACACAAAATCATAAGCCAAGTGTAGGCTTTTGTTTCTCTCTTGGTTTTTATAAATATACAAAATTTTATGTGGGAAAGGATGCAACCAATAATTTGGAAACCCTAAATATCAATTCATTTAGTTACAAGAGGGATCTATGTGATCCAAAGGGAAAGATTAAGTGAATCATGCCCAATTCATATCCCAATCATAAGCCAAAGTTAGAATATTTTTGGGCAATTATGCAGGATATTTTTTATTCTATGAAGAGATGGTATTGTAGATAAACTATATTTTAAAAAAATTCCAATGGCATCAAGACAAATATACCTCAGAGATTCTATAATGATAGTGACGCAAGGGAGGAAGGAGACGGGGCCTAGGGCACACCCAAAACCATCCAACTTGCAGATATAATGCGGGATGAACACAATAACACAATGAGAGAGAGAAACATGGAGATATTTTATTATTAATTCATCAAAATCAATACATGTCAGGCTGTAAGGCCTTCCTAGTTACGGACATATATAAATAAATATATTACAATTCGATCTTCTAACAACAGAAATCTTAGATCTTCAATATCTTAACATTTTTCTTCTTGCTCTAAGACTTGATACCAAACTAAGAACATACAAAAGAATATATATACAAGAGTCCACCAAAGAGGTCGGCACTCAAATACAAAGGAGAGACCCAGATTTAGGTCTACATAGATCCCAAGATAGATCCCAAAATAGATCCCAAATAAATCCATCTATGAAATTTAAATGAAGAAGTCAGTCACCAACTCCAACTCCCAAATAAACCAACTCGGCACAGGCACAACCAATAAATAGAACACCTTGGCCAAAGAAGAGCCAAGCATCAGAACATAAGCATGACCAAGCTATTTGGAAAGCATGCCAAGCAATAGAGAACAAACATGTCGAGAAATAGAGAATAGACTAAGGAATGAAGTAAACATATTTTTGGTTGAGCAGGATTGCCAAAGACCCAAGATGCTCCTACATCAGACACCTGGGGTTGAAAAGAAATGATTCCCCAAATCATGTATCAGGTCCAACCTGAAATGAATCCAACTTAGATTGAGAAATCCAAGATGAGTCCTCAATCGGTCTATTTTTCCACTTTACCAGATATTCCATGTATTCCTTTCCTCTTGTACTTTTTCCAACTCTCTATTTCAAGATCTTCTCAACTTCCTCTATCTGCTTCTTAGGATAATCACTTGGTATTTTCACTTCTTCATCAGGTTCATGATATTCATATAAGTCTAAAACATTGAATATAGGTGATATATCCATTTCATCAGTTAATTCAACTTTGTAAGCATTTCCACTGTCAAATCTTCTCAGTTTTTTACAAGGACCAAATTTCTTCATTTTCAGTTTCCCATATGTTCTAATAGGAAATCTTCCTTTCTTCAAATGAAACATGACGACATCACCAACTTTTAATGTCTTATGTCTTCTTGATCTTTTTGCATCATCTTTTTATTTATGATTACTTTTCTCTAGCTTCTGCTTCACATCTTCATGTAATGTCTTCATAAATTCTGCAAATTCCTCTACTTCAGCACTTCTTTTCTCTTCACCGACAATGTCTCTCAAATCTGATATACCTCTAGGTTGTGTGCCATGAACAATCTCAAAAGGTGTCTTTCCAGTACTTCTATTTACTAAATTGTTGTATGCAAACTCTGCTTGTGCCAACATCAAATCCCAATTTCTTGGTGTGTCTCCAACTAAACATCTCAACAAGTTACCCAAACTTTTGTTTACGACCTCTATTTTTCCATCAGTCTATGGATGAAATGTAGAACTAAATTTAAACTCAGTATTTAGATTCTTCCAAATTATTTTCCAAAAATAGCTTACAAACTTACTGTCTCTGTCAGAGATGATACTCTTTGGTAATCCATGCAATCTGACAATCTCTTTGAAGAAAAGATCTGCTATATGCACTACATCTAATTTTTTCTTACATGGTATGAAATTTGTCATTTTAGAAAATCTATCCACAACAACAAATATAGAATCATTACCTCTTGTTGTCCTAGGTAAGACAAGAACAAAATACATGTTGATATCACTCCAAGGTTTCTCAGGAACAGTAATAGGTGTATACAAACTAGTGTTTTGACTTACTCCCTTTGGCACTTGAAAAACTCCACAACTTCTTACAAATTTTTGGACATCTTTATACAACTAAGGCCAAAAGTACCTCTCCTTCAGCAAACTCAATGTTTTATCCATGCCAAAGTGTCCAGCCAATCCACTACTATATTTCTCCTTTATTAGATTAGTTCTCATTGATCCTCTCGATATACATAACTGAATACCCTTAAACAACATATCTTCCTGAATGAAAAAGTATTCATACTTACTTGATTGATTTGTATTAGGTGCTCTACACACTCTCCACTGCTCTAAAAAATTAGGATCATTTTCATACAAGTTCTTCATGTCATCAAAGCCAACAACTTCAACTCTCATTTCAGTCAACAAAGATCTTCTTCTACTCAATGCATCAGCAACTCTGTTAGAAACTCCACTCTTATGATTAATCACAAATGTAAATCTCTACAAATATTCAACCCATTTCATATGTCTCTGATTCAACTTATTCTGACTACCCAAATATTGAAAATCCTGATGGTTAGTATACAACACAAATTCATTTGGCATCAAGTAATGTCTCCATTTCTTCATAGCTTGCACAATAGCATAGAATTCCTGATCATAGATAGAATATTTTCTCTTTGAATCATTCAACTTTTCACTAAAGAAAGCAATAGGTTTACCTTCTTGAGTCAACACAGCTCCAATTGTACTTCCACTTGCATTGCATTCAACTTGCAATACCTTATTGAAATCAGGTAAGGCTAGCATAGGTAATTCAGCAACCTTCAACTTTAAACCTTCAAAACTCTTATCAGCTCCATGTGTCCATTTGAACTCTTTTTTGTCTCCTCTCATTGTTTCAGTCATAGCATTACAAATAGAACTAAAAAATTTTATAAACTTCCTATAAAAAATTTCCAATCCATGAAATGATCTTACCTCAATGACATTTTTAGGTGTAGGCCAACTCAATATAGCTTCAACCTTCTCTGGATCCATCTTCAAACCATCAGCTGAAATCACAAATCCCAAATACATAAGCTCTTCTTTCATGAAGGAACATTTCTTCAGATTTATCAGCAACTTTTCTTCTTTTAATCTCTACAACACTTGTCTTATATGCATTAGATGTTCTTCTCTGGTCTTACTGAATATCACAATGTCATCCAAATATACAATCACACACTTATTTAATAATTTCTTCAGAACTTCATTCATTAGCCTCATAAATGTACTGGGTGCATTATTTAAACCAAAAGGCATAACCAACCACTCATACAAACCTTCCTTTGTCTTGAAATAAGTCTTCCACTCATTACCTTCTCTGATTCTAATATGATGATATCCACTTTTCAAATCAATCTTGGTAAAATACTTTTCTCCATTCAAACAATCCATTATGTCATCCATTCTTGGTATAGGAAACCTATACTTCACTGTGATCTTGTTTATTTCTCTGGAATCAATGCACATTATCCATTCTCCATTCTTCTTAGGTGCCAACATAGATGGTACCACACATGGGCTCAAAATTTCTCAGATTAAAAATTTGTTCAACAATTTGTGAACTTTTTGATTAAGCTCTTCATTCTCGGTAGGTGTTAACCTATGTGGTGCTTTGTTTGGTAAACTAGCTCTAGGAATCAGATCCATACAATGACTGATATCTTTGATTGGTGGCAAACCATCAGGTACATTATCTGAAATTATCTACTTGTACTCTGTGAGAAACTTTCCAACTTCTGTCAGAATGTCATCTTTTGTATTCATACATGGTTTGTTAGGAATCAAGGCATAACAGATATCATTTCTTTTCAAATCCTTAACAAACTGTCTACCTTCCATTAGACAAATTTTCAAAGATGTACATAATTCACGAGTAGATTCTTCAACCAAAGGTAACAAAATTTTCTTCTTCCCATCAACCCAAATAGAATATCTATTCAACCTTCCATCATGTATAGCATGTCTATCATATTGCCAAGGTCTACCCAAAAAAATATGACAACAATCCATTGGCATAATATCACATAATACCTTATCATGGTATTTCCTAATTTTTAGATTCACAAAAAAATTTTCATTCACCATTAATGTATGCTCATCCTTGATCTATGAGATCTTATAGGGTTTTGGATGTTTCATCCTCTCCAACTTCAAATTCACAACCATTTCCTTAGATGCCAGATTCTCTAAATTTCCACTGTCAACAATGACCTTCCAAACCTTGTCTGCAACTCTACATATGGTTTTGAAAAAAAAAATTGTGATCAAATCTTGCTTATCTTTATCACTCCATAGTATCCTTCTGATCATGAGGTTATTTTCAGGTTCATTGGATGGTTCTTCTTAGATTAATGCATTTCTGCTACTACTACCACCTTTCTTGCTTGCATGTGTACACTCAAAGGAATTGTGTCCTTCTTCACCACAATTGTAACAAGTTACTTGGAGCCCTCTTTTGCTATAACCACCTCTAGAGTAATTACCTCTTCCTCGGTATGAATTTCCACCTTTCCATTTTTTCTTGCCTTTGTCTTGAGATGTGTCTGTATTTGACTTGTTTGGTTCAGATATATTATTTTCACCATGAGATCTACCTCTTCCTCTAGGGAATCTACCACCTCTACCTCTTTGTCTTTGTTCATACCTTCTATTCAACTTTTCTTCAGCTTTTAGGGAAAATTGATATTCCTCTTTAATGCCTTCCATTTTGACCAAACTGATTTCATCTTGTATGGAACTTATCAAGCCATTTAGGTATCTTGCAACTCTTTCCACTTCATCTTCAACATGCCTAGATCTGATGTCCAATCTATAGAATTCTTCGGTATAGTCTTTGACTGATTTGTCCTTCTGCTTCAAACTTTGCATTCGTTGGATTAGGTTAATCTGATAATCACAAGGTAGAAATTTGCCTTTCAATTTGTTAACCATCTTATCCCATACCTTTATTTTGTCTTTACCTTTATTCTTTCTATCCAATTGCAGATGTTCCCACCATAAGGATGCATGACCTTTTAGTTTTGTGCTTGCAATCTTGACTTTTTTTTCCTTCTGCAACATTCTCATATTCAAAATATTTTTCTATCTCCGTGATCCAGTCGATCAATTCATCAGAATCTAACTTTCCACTATACTCAGGAGGATTAAATTGAGGTGTGGATTTCAAACTTGTCAAGGCTCTCAGGAATATCTCTTCTTCCTAGTCCATCACAGGTGTAGGTGCAGCTTCACCTTGAACCTCTTCAAATTCATCATCACTAACATCTTCAATATGTCTTCCTCTGTGCTAGTTTGTTTCAACAGCTTCCAATCTTGCATCCATCTATCTAAGCATATCAGCTAGACCTTGATCAGCATTTCCTCTCCCACGAACCATCTTGAAACTCTCTGCAATTGTATTTTAGATCGCAACATGCCACCCTAAAAAAAATATCTTTAGAGTTTACAAGAAGGAACCACGGATCTCAACTCGCTCTGATACCACCTGACACAAGGGAGGAAGGAGACGGGGCCCAGGGCACACCTGAAACCATCCAACTTATAGATACAATGCAGAATGAACACAATAACATAGTGAGAGAGAGAAAAATAGAGATATTTTATTATTAATTCATCAAACTCAATACATGTCAGGCTATAAGGCCTTCCTGGTTATAGCCATATACAAAGAAATGTATTATAATTCGATCTTCTAACAACAGAGATCTCAGGTCTTCAATATCTTAACATTTTTCTTCTTGCTCTAAGACTTGCTACCAAACTAAGAACATACAAAAGAATATGTACAAGAGTCTACAAAAGAGGTCGGTGCTCAAATACAAAGGAGAGACCCAGATTTAGGTCCACACAGATCCCAAGATAGATCCCAAATAAATCTAGCTCTAAAATTTAAATGAAGAATTCAGCCACCAACTCCAACTCCCAAATAAACCAACTCGGCATAGGCATGAACGAACAATAGAACACCTTAGCCAAAGAAGAGTCAAGCATCATAACACAAGCATGACCAATCTATTCAGAAAGCATGCCAAGAAATAGAGAACAAACATGCCCAGCAACAAAGAACAAACTAAGGAATGAAGTAAACATATATTTGGTTGAGCAAGATTGCCAAAGACCCAAGATTCCTGCATTAGATAGAGAGATCTTAGATCCCTTGTATGTTGTACACAAGGTTTCTTAGAGGACCATATCCCCAATAATGTGGTCCTCAAGGGAGAAAACTAATATTGAGACTATAAAATTTTAAGTTATCTGAATGAGCCACCGATGACTAGATCTCAAGTTTTGCAAGTCTACTAGAAACCCAAAGGTGAAACAAAAGAGAATAGACCACCCTCAACAAAAATCCACAAAAGAGTACCAAAGAAAGAAAGATAAAGGTGGAAAAAAGGGAGGACCAAGAAGGCAATAGGCTCTAAAAGAGCCAGTATCAACCCCTGTCTGATGAAAGAATTGGATCAAAAAATGAGGCACTTCAAAATGAAGAAGAAAGTTGCAAATGAAGGGGTTACATATGGTTTAAGTATCATGGGTAGGCATAGCCTGACCAAGGTATGCATTTGGAATGATTTCAAGAGAGGGTACATTGATCCAAGATAGGGAAATATGTTCCATAATAGTGGAAACCCCTTCTTCTCATCCCACACAAGGGGTGCCTCAAATAGTGGTGATTGATGATGACAAAAAAAAAAGACAATATTATATAATAACACCATGACCCACACTATTAGGGTTAGAAAACCTTAGACCAAAGCATATCAATACCATCTCCTCTAGATGTTCATTTTTAGAACATATCTCAAGCTTAGAGACCTTTGATAAGTGTCACAATACTCAAGTTCCAGTACTCCCTCAGACTAAATAGATATTTGATATAGGAGGGATAGATATAGATATTGATAATCTAGAAATGAACCCAACCCTAAAAGGTCAAGGTAAATTAATCAAAGAGCATGATGAAAACAAGAGGAAAAGCAAATAAGAGGTTGTTAGAATGTAATTTGAGGAAATGAAAAATAAGAAAAAGGAAGAAGCTAAGATATTTCATTCCAAGGAATTGGAAAAGGAATAAGGAGGATTTTGACAGATTGCAGCTTGTGGAAAAGAATAAGAAGAAGAAAGAATAAATAGAGAAGTTGAGATGAGAAGAAGAGTTGCAGAAAGAAAATTAGAAAAGAAAGGGAAGATTTAGAAAAATATCAAGAGAAAGAAAATAAGATAGCAAAGTCCATAGTGATATGTATCTATGTCACCTCTGAGGAATGAACCTCAAATAAATGAAAGGGAAAACACAATTCCACTGACTACAGAGGGAACACATAAGAAATAAATTATCGAAACATGATAACCGACTACACAAGTTAGTAATCTTCCTTACCCACCTCAATGGTTCCAAACTGGTTTGCCAAAAAACAAAAGGTAGTCTTAAAGAAGATAAATTTTGAGAAATGATGAAAAAGGTATATGCCCCTAAGAAGGATATGAGAGCCAAAACCCCATATGTCACATCTTGATGCATGAGCATCCTAGGATTCTTGGCAATCCTGTATCAAATAAAAATATGTTTTCTTTTGGAGTTTGGTAGCTTAGAGGAGTCCTCGGTTGAGTACTCGGTTGCTTGGTTTCCTGTTGATCGGTGGTTGGTCAACTCGGTGACTAAGCTCAGTGGTGTTCTTCTCGATAATAGTTGCTCGATACTCGATCGTTGTTGGTGACTCAGTTACTATGGTGTCTTAGTGCTCAGTGTCACCGATGAGTTTCAATGTCTATTGCTCGGTAGTTTCACCTAGTAGGTGTCTGTTGCTCGGTGGTCTGTTTCACCAACTTGGTTTACTTTGTTAGATTTATAGGCCAACTTTTTGGCTAAATCTTGCATTTAATTTGGATTGTGACATTAATGTTGGATCCTCATTACGGATTATGTAGACTTAAATATGGGTTAGGGTTTTCTCCAATGTTTTTTTATTGTCGGTCGACCTGTTAGTTTCCATTTGTATTTAAGTTGTATTATGTTCTTAGCTTAGGACACCAGATTTGGAGGTGGATCTGAGTGTTAGATCTAAGAATATGGATTGTGAGTTGTAGGTATTAGCAAAAGGTAAATAGCATGATGCTTGCACGAGATCTGTAGTAGATCTTGATTTTTATCTTTGTATTTGGTCGTAACTCAGAAGGCCTTATAGCCTAGCATGTTGGATGTAGTTGATTATCTATGATAATAGAAAGTTGAATGTTGATTATATTTCTATGTATTTGGTTATTTCTGTTGTTATGGTTATTGGTTGCAAGTTTTGACAATCCTTCATTGGATCCTCTATCCTTGACTGCATCAGGTGGTATTTAGAGCCGAGTTTCAATTATTGGAGAAGGAGTTAGATTTCCAATTACTAGAGTTTGGTGGAGCAAAGATGCCTCTAAAGAAAACCTGCAAGATCATAGAAGAAGAATCTAAAGAGGAGTTCAAGCATGAAGATTTCCTAGCTTTGCAGAAGCAAGTGCAAGATCTACAAGAGGAGTTGCAAAGAAAGAATGTATCTAGAGAACACCAAGATGATGGTGAAGAATTTGAAGAAGAAGATCATTTTCAAGAATTTGTAGAAGATGTCAGAGATCCAGAGGAGGCTAGATTTTTGAGAGCTATGTCTAAAATTGGGAAAATATCTAAGATCAAAGTTTCTACATTTGTTGGAAGCCTTAGGCTAGAAGAGTTGATTGATTGGATCAATGAGATGGATGAATACTTTAATTATGAAGAAGTGGAAGATCCTGATAGAGTTTGGTTTGCAACGATGAATTTAAAAGGTCATGAAAACATATGGTGGAGATAAGTTCAATTGGAAAGAATTCAGAGAGGTAAAAACATGATCATCTGATGGAATCAAATGGTTGCAAACTTGAAGAAGCAATTCATTCTAGTGGATTATGAATTGGAGATGTTCAAGAAGATGCAAGGTTTGAGGAAGGAAAACAAATCAGTGCAAGAGTATACTGAGGAGTTTTATAGGATCCTAATTAGGAATGGACATTTGGAAGATGACAAGGAGAAAGTTGCTTGGTATATCTATGGCTTGAGACCTAGTATTCAGGAGGGGTTACTGTAACCACCTGAATTTGGTCTGTTCCAACTATGGACCCTATTTTCCCTAAGTGTGATCATACCCTCGATTTATGTCCAAATGACCCTGTTACTGTTTGGCATAATTCTTTAAATCAATTTAATGTCCTAGGTGATTTTTATCACTGATTTATATTAACTATTATAGCCATGTAATTCAAATCAATTTCGACCAATCAAATCAAACCAAAATCAAATATGGCTATAGTATTTAATTATAAAGGAATTAAATAAATCCCTAAAATGGCTATAGTCCCCTAATTATTAAAAAGCAATTAAATTGTTTAAATGATTAATTCTTATATTTCTAAATGAATTAAATAAGTTTATTTCATTTATTAATATTCCCTTAAACCCTAACCTAACCCATCTCAACCACTTCTACCCTGGGTTCTAACCCTTCTCAACCCATTCACCC
>MU224887.1:2936622-2949944 GCA_018584345.1 Thuja plicata
GGAATATTTAACAACTCAACCCACTTGAGAAAGTCCACTTTCTCAAGCTGGACTTTCTTAAAGTCCATTTTCTCAAGCCTTTCTCCCATGCTTCATTAAGACCTTCATTAATATGAAGACCTTAAGCTTATGTCTCTCCCATGCCTTATTATGCCTTGGGCATTAATGGCTCTTACATATTCATTTATGGGTCTCCTAATTCATAAATGAACCTTGTCCACCCTCTCTCTCTCCCATTCTTCTATAAATAGAAGCCTGTTTTGAGAGCAAATAGGCCTTCACCTTAGATCAAAATTACATTTTTATGCTGTTAGATTCATCCTAGACTTACATTTCATATATTATCTCATGCTAGTTCATTGTTTTAGTTTCATCTTTTAAAGCTAGATTACATGCTTTTTCATCTTTTTAGCTTAAATTTGATTTAAATCCTTCATGCTAGAATAGTATTGGTCACTGACTTATAGCATATTCTGAGGGCTAGTATGTTATGAATTACACTCTTTCTAGTTAGAAGGCAATAGGCTGATATTAGTGGTTTTGAATGTTTTATCTAACCATTTGGACTAATGCAATGACCTATTGAGTTTTTGTGTTTTTTTCATTAGGTACCCAAATACACTCACACATTACTTACTATTAGGATGACAAAAATAGGAGATTCTTATCAGATGGCATTGAATATTGAAGAGAAGTTGAACAAGAAGTTTGAGAATAGACAGAGTAATAGAAACTAAGGTGGTAAGACTGATGACACAAATGCTAAGGGTAAGGTGGTAGAGAATCCTAAGAAAACTGAGGTAGGATCTAGTAGTAGTCAGACCACTAAGGATTACAATCATGGGTATGGAAGAAAAGGAAGAAATGATTTCATCAATGCTTCTTTTCAGTGGTGAGAAGGGACATAGGGCCTGGTCATGTCCTCAAAAGAAGTTCACTCTGACTACCAAGGAAAGTTTAGTGAATGTTGCAATAGAAGGTGAAGTTATGATTACTAGAAGATTGGCTACATGTATTAATGAACTAGTGCAGAGAATAAATTTGTTCAAAACTATATATAAGTGCAAGGATAAGGTATGTAACGTCATAATTGATGGTGGTAGTTCTGAGAACTTTGTTTTAGAAGAGATAGTTTTAAATTTGAATTTGAAAAGGAGAAAACATCCTAATCCTTATCAGGTTAGTTGGATACAATATGTGTCTAATGTTAGGGTTGAGGAATAATGTCTTGTTAATTTTAAGATTGGATCTTATTATGATGAGATATTATGTGATGTGTTGCCTATGGATGCTTTTCACCTATTTCTCAGTAGACCTTGGAAATATTGCAAATATATTATGTTTGATGGTTGTGCAAATACATATGTTGTGAGGTAGGGTGGATCCAAGCATAAACTAATACCTTTGTAGGGATCATGGACTAAGGGATGTGGAGTTATCAAATATTGTCCGAGTGACAGTAAAAAACATGAGGAGAAGAGATTTGATGAACCTATGGGTGAAAGGAAGAAAAATTTGAAAGGAAAAGAGAATGACATCTCTGGGGAACTTGCAAAGATTAAGAGACAAATGGCATTTTTTATTAAGGTGGTGTAGAATATGTTGAAATTAGTGACACAGATACATGTAGATGATACTGAGTTGATTAGTAGGTTAGATGAGAATGTGGTTTGCCAAAATGATGATGGTATCTAAAGTGCAGAGGATGGTCAGTGTCATCTACTGTCGGTGGCAAACAGAAGATCTAAGAAAGGTGTGGAGCATATGAACTTGTTAAAGGAGAATATGGACAGAGTGACGACAGTATGGAATGAAGGACAAGAGGAGATATGGATTAAGAACAAGTATGGAATACATGTTCTGACTCCCTTAAGATGTTCATGATTTCCTTTATGGGAACATCTTCTTTACCTGGGGTGTCTAATGCGGGAGCATCCTAGGATTCTTGGAAATCCTGTATCAAACAAAAATATATTTTCTTTTGGAGTTTGGTATCTTGGAGGAGTCCTCGGTTGAGTAATTGGTTTCTCAATTTCTTGTTGATTGGTGGTTGGTCAACTCAGTGACTAAGCTCAATGGTGTTCTACTTGGTAATAGTTTCTTGGTACTCGGTCATTGTTGGTGACTCGGTTACTATAGTGGCTCGGTGCTCGGTGTCACTGATGGGTTTTGGTGTGTGTTTCTCAGTATTTTCACTGAGTAGGTGTCTGTTGCTCGGTGGTTTGTTTCACCGACTGGGTTTACTTTACTAGATTTATAGGCTGACTTGTTAGCTAACTCTTGCATTTAATTTGGATCACGGAATTAATGTTGGATCCCTCATTGGGGATTGTATGGACCTAAATATGGATCGGGGGTTTCTCCTATGTTTGTTTATTGTAGGTTGACATGTTGGTTTCCTTTTGTGTTTAAGTTGTATTATGTTCTCAGCTTGGGGTATCAGATTTGGAGGTGGATCTGAGGATCTGGATTGTGATTTTTAGGTCTTGGCAGAAGGTAAATGGCCTGATGCTTGTAGAAGATCTGTAGTAGATCTTGATTTTTATCTTTGTATTTGGTTGTAACCAGGAAGGCCTTACAGCCTGGCATGTTGGATGTAACTGATTATCTATGATAATAGAAACCTAAATGTTAATTATATTTTAGTGTATTTGGTTTTTTCCGCTGTTATGGTTATTGGCTGCAAGTTTGGATAATCCTTCATTGGATCCTCCATCCTTGACTGCGTCACATCCTATGATGCTCAAGGAGAGATGATATCAGACATTACCACTCCACTTGAAGATATGGATGAGGTGGATATGACCGCAAGTAACTATCAAGTAACCCAATCCAGGCTAGGAAAGAAAACTAAATGGGGAGTGTTGTCTACCTTGGACCAGGACACCAGCATAATTAAGTAGAGAATAGAAAAGAAACATAAATAAAAGTAGAAGATCAAAGGCCAATAGGATAAATATGGGCAATCCATCATAGAGCTCGTTGCACCTCTGGCTACTCAAGATGTAGGTACCTCAACACCAACATTGCTTCCCCAAGAAGAAATCAATTCTTTATATACCAAGGAAAATAATACTATTCTTACAAGTGCATGGAGTTCTCAAAATTTGAGAAAGATTAGATTATTTTTAGAAAATTCTTCCCAGGCATATAATAATGCACTACAAGTGGAAGGGGAGATGTAGGTAGGAACAATCATCTCATATAGGGGAACAAAAAAATTTAACAAATAGATTGACTTGTTGAAGGAAATAGAAGCCCTCGTAGAAGAAGAGATAACTTATGTTGATATCTTGGGAGATGAAGGTCATAAATTTATTGCATCCAGTAGCAGAGATTGGAAGTGATTAAGAATCGCTATTTATTATTTGAATAAATTCAAGCATATGAATTCTATATCAAAAATACCTTAAATGTTTCTCTTTCTCATGAAGGTAAAAGGGGAGACAACTGAAATATTATTGTCCAAATGGGATAAGTAGGTGGAAAGTAAGTTTACTTATTCTCAAAAAATTAATACACGGGAGTTGAATTATTGCATGGAATTTATCACAACGGTTAAAGAAATCAGGGAAATTGAAAAAATGGAAGAGGCATTGGAAAAGATGAAGAATGCAATGGAAACTACAAGGTTTGGGATAGAGTGGATAGATGGTCCAAATGATAATTCACTTGACATATTCCTAGATAATTACAAAGAATACAAAAAGGGTGTCGTGCAATCACCACCCTTGTAAACATGTGGTTTTTCATTCCTTATTCTTCCAATCTTTTATATTTTGCAATTATGATTTTGGGAAAATAAAGAGAGTCAGTTAAATTCCAATTATTGGTTGTCATGACACATCCTCTCTCATACACATGGCTACTTTTTTTTAGTCTATATAGTACATAATTAAAGTTTCTTTCGTAAAAGTGCATTTTAGTGCCTCCCTAGATGTGTACAAGTGTCAACTGCAGTCCCAATGGAGTTTCCTTGGTAGGGTGCAACCTCAAATCCTATTTCTAGTGTATGACACCTTGAGCTCCCTCCAAAAGGCCTACTTCTTTCCTAATTTTTGGGTAGTTAACTACTAGTGCATGATTCCACTAACTTGCATGTTAACTGTGCCTCCTAGATTATACATATTTTTGGATGGAAATATCTTCCTTGATTTGTGGAGATTTCTCCTATATATGTAAGTTTTTAGGCCTAAAAAAATTGAAGTTTGAGGTCCTTAGATAATTTAGCATCTTTGTAACTTTTTTTTCAATTATTTTCTAGTTTAGAAGATAATATTTATGGAGTTCGTGAACTTCACGTTGGTGATTTATTAGCATGTTTTAGATATTTACACAAATAATAACTTTCATATCCATTTATTTTTGGATTTCCTCTTGTGATTGAATGGTACTCTTCTTATTTCATATCTTCCTTTGTTCAAGATTGATTTTATGTGCTCCAAATATTTTCAATTATGAATCACTCTATGCATTTTAATAGTGTGAGAATTACTTTGAAAGTATGAAAAGTTATAAGTAGTTGCACGCATTTCCTTTCCTTAATGTATTAGGGTTGATGGCCTAATGCATTAATGTATGTGTTTGTGTAATGTTGTCTTTTATTTAGTTTATAATGTGAGATAATATAATATTGATTATTCTTTTTCATTAAACCTTGATTGATCATTTTCTTTTTATTTTCAATAAGTTAGGAAACCCTGCGTCCTTCATGTTTACAACTAGCATGTGCATCATATGAATAGCCTATTGTCCACTTAGTCAATCCAACACCATCATGACCTTATAAATAGATACCTTGGGAAGTTTGAATCTCTTATTTATCCCTATTTCAATAGAATTTGAGTAGAAACACTTGGCTTGTGTTGAGTGAGTTGAAAGGCCCATCAACAAGTATGTTTGAAATGATGTATTATTTTAATTAATCATGCACATATATGCTTTTTTAGTTGTGTGTGTGTGTGTGTGTGTGTATATGTGTGTGTGATTTCTTCACTCTTTTAACTATACCCCAATGAATTCTACCATAATTAGACATATATGGAATAAACTCACACTGCTTCAGAAACATAAAATCTAGTACAAACCATATCATACATCAAACTTCCAACTACACTTTGGTTAGCTACTACTGTAATGTCTTCCATCTCTGATGGGGATATAGGACAATCTGAAACATGTAACTTTGTTCCAATTGTAAAAGGGACAAATAATGGTCTAGAATCATGGATGTTGAAGATTTTTAAAACTGAGTTCGCATACTTACTCTAACCTAGCCATAGTTTTTTGTTGACTCTATCTCTTCTAATTTCCATTCCAATAATTTGTATAGCTACACAAGGAGATATCATTTGAATTTCACCAATAAGATGAGATTTAGTTCTAAAATCATAGATCTAACTTTACCAATGAATAACATATTAATGAAACATAGAATGTAATGTATATGAAATTATCACCATCATATTTATAATAAACAAACCAATCTAATTTTAACTTTTACCACATAGAGATATGGTTGTCATATAAATGTCCTCCTCCAAATCACTGTGAAGAAAAGTAGCTTTCAAGTCGATTACTTTGACCTCTAAATCATAAGTAGCAACAATAGAAAGGAAAAATCTAAAGGATGTCACATTTGAAACAAGAGAAAATGTTTCACCATAATCAACACCCTCAACCTAAGAGAAGCCTTTCGCAGATAACCTTGTTTTATACTTATCAATGCCTCAATTTTAACGAATCTTTTTCTTCAATGCCTATTCACAACCAACAGGTTTTCATCCTTTAGGCAATGGTACAAACCCCATGTATCATTCTTGTTTACAAGTTGTCGTTTCTTCATCCATAAATTTTTTTCAATAGTTTGCATCATTCATATGTAATGTCTCTTCTACACATCTAGGTTCATCCACATTAATATTCAAACTTCAAATACATATCCAATCATCAGATGAATACCTTTTAGGTGGAGGTGGTTTTCTATTCTTTGTAGAATTCTTATTTACCTAGAGGTATTGATTGAACTTTCTTAGATGTAGAAGGAATTTGAATCACATCTTCCTATTTAGGTTTTTGTTACTACAATTTAACAAAAGGAGAGTTAGTTTCTCTAAAAATACAACTTTTACTATGTATCACCTTTTATGCAAAATTGTCCCAATGATTCTATTTTTTTACATCATAACTTGTATCTGATGAAGATATATTTAACAACCTTTTTCTTCAACCTTGTTCACTTATCCTATGAAACATGTGCATATTCCTTGCAACCAAAAACTCTAAGATATCTCAATGAAGACTTATGACCTGGCCATGCCTCCATATACATTTTATCAACAATAGCTCACTAGTAAATTTGACCCCAAAACTCAACCAACATTCCCGACCAAGCATTAAAATGGTTTTGCTTGGTCAGTTGACAGAAGGAAAATTTTGATTTTTTCTAATATATTCCCATGTTGGTCAGAATTATGACTAACATCATATCTGGTCGTAATTCTGACCAACACGAGCATAACTTTCAAAAAAGGTTTAACTTCATTTCATTATGTTATGTTACGTAGCAAAGAGCTAAAGGAGGGCACGCAGAGTAACCAGCAGAGGGCATAACACACCACGAAGAGTTGAAGGAGGGAATGCAGACTAACCAGTAGAAGGAATAGCATAAAAACTTCAAGATTTCTAAATCTCTCTTATTCTCAAGTACCCATCGACTCTTCTATTCCACATGCTTTTTTATTGGAATTCTAGTTTCTATCTAAACCTTAGTTTTGAATAAACTGAATGATTTTTATATCTTCTTGGAACATTTTATAGGATCATTCATGCATTCCTTTCTACACCAGTTTGATGATGGTAGATTAGGGTTATTTCCTCATGATTGATCGTCAACAACCGCCCGCAGAGAGGCATCTTTGTGGCAATGAACAACCGGAATGGGTCGGGCAGAGAATGGTGAATCGCCAACCAGAATGAAAAACTTTACTTAAATGATTCTAATGTCTAGGAACTTCTCATAATGTGTTTAGGACACCAATAAGTACATTCTCTACTCACAAATGTAGGTGAATTCAATAGTATTATAATTTCTCTAAATTATAAATATCTAAATTTTTCCCTAGGTCACCATTTTTAATTAAAGAAAGTAGGGATTAAAAATACCTTTCACTTTGATTGAGATCCTGCAAACAAGTTAAGAATCATTTAAAAATGTAATTCATAAAATATATCTCTTTAGTTAGAAATGAGCATATTAAATAAATGTTATTATTACCTAAATCATGTGGTGAATTCACTAAGCCGGTCTTGTTTATAATATTGCAAGCGACCTTTGACATATTTAATTACTGCTCTTATGGGCATGTAGTATATAAATCTTAGTTGTGCACACAATTGGAAGAGTTGCCTCATCAGATCTCAAATCAGGAAACTCTTCCAATTGTGTGTACAACTAAGATTATATACTCACTTTTCATTGCTTCATTATCTATTTTGCATTATTTCTTTGTTGAAGTTGTCACTACTATGTCAATAAGATTCTAGTTCATTTTCTCTTTAGATCTTCAAAATTATTCTCACGACATTCCTTCTTTGAAAATTCTTTCACTAATTTTAATTCATAGTTTCATACTATTTTTATGATAGTGCTTCATTGATAGTATCACCTTCATTCTTCTCACTGTGACTGTCTTTGAATAGTAAATGAATCTTTATGGAAATCAATGAGTACTATGTATCCTAAAATACAATATGGATCACTCATTTATTCCTCATAACATGGTCATTATATCCAATAAAACAATCATCTTATCTTTTAGAATAATAACTACATCTGATTGGGTAGTCATACATCCAATGGAATAGTGAATATATCTTCATTGAAGAACCATGATATCTCTTTTTTAACTCTTTCTTGACATCTAATTTTTTCTCCATACAAATCACTAGTTTGAACTTCATATAGCAATGTATATGTATATATTCACTAGATAAGACTATCTTGCAACTTAACTATCACTGTATTGATATTCCTTGTCACCTCTTTTAACAATGAAAGGCACAACCCCTTATAAATCTTCATATTTTGTCACTTCTTAACCGCTTTTAACATTGATAGATTTCCATTATGATTTTCTAAGTTGAACATCATTTCATTGTTTTTACATTCTATTTTCATTGCTATTGCTTTGATTTTCTATTAATATGTTTGAAACCCATTCACTATTATTACACTCCATCTATCCATAGCTTCAACAACTCATATCACTACTACTATCTTTTCATCCTTGTTTCCTAGTATTTTTTATATATTTTGTGATGTTTTACGATTGTCCTTGAGTTTGAACACATGTTTCTTTCTCCTTCAATCAAATGTTTTGCTCTTTATAAAAAATCTTTGTATTTGCATTCACATGATAGTATGTGGATCTATTTTTTTAGAATTCATAATAGTGAGCTCCCCTTTGTTCTATACCTCAATGTATTTGACATTTATAGGTTGATCTTTTTTTTTTCCCTTCATTGTTTTAAATCCTCTTTCCATTGTCACAAGTGCTTCCAATGTATTGAAATCTTCTTGAAAAATGTTGCTCATTCTTTTCTACATGAAATTGATGTCCTACTGATCTTTTCATGACAAAATATTTTTTTCATCATTGCAGGAGGTTTCAGAGGCACATCTGAAAAGGGTTTTTGAAGATACTAATTTATTTTTTATTTTTCCCTTCTTGCCAAGGTTGGATTTTCTAATCTTGGTTTCCTTATTGTGGATAACGGGAAGATGAATTTCACAATATCCAGGTTGGAGGAATTATAATATGTTGGGAGTCAAAGCTATATTTTGTTGAGTGACTACTTTAACAGCCCCCAATATTGAATATAAAAAATGTATAATTTAAAGTGTTTAAGTTGTTGGGCCTGTTCAAATGTTCTTTTTTGACAATAGGAAAGTGGGGGCACAGACATCCCCTTTTATCTTGTTTCATCATTTATGCAACCAGTCTATGTTGTCTCATCATTTATGCTTTCTTTCTTATATGTATATATATATATATATATATATATATATATATATGTATGTATGTATGTATGTATGTATGTATGTATGTATGTATGTATGTATGTATGTATCATTATGTTTACTTATTCATTATTTTGGCATACTTATTCATTATTTTCATTATTGTTACTTTGTTTTAGGTCTTCTCAATGGATAGAACATTTGCCATTAAAAATTTTCATTTGGAGTCCTTGGAAGAACTGTGCTCCAGATTATTTAACGTGCTTGACGATGACATCAAACATGTTATTCTCTACCTTCTGAAACATAATATTGTTGGCTTGCATGTACACGATGGGGTGATCTATAAACTATTATTTTCTACTCTCTTTGAAGTTACTAGACGGTTTGAATGGGTCTTGAAGGTGGTTAAGCATGTGGTTATTTCCCACAATTTGGAAAAAGTTGCGTAGGGGATTCAGACGATCAATCCAAATATTATCTCTGGCGGGCTTGGCTCAATTTTTGATAATAGAGTTGGCTTTCAAAATAAAATGGTGGAGGCGCGGGAGGTCTTCAAGCTATCTTGTGCTAATGATAACTACGCTGAGTGTCTTTCATGGTCACAATGAAGATTTCTCACTTGTGACAATGGAAATGTTATGATGGACTACTTCTTTGGAGTTGTCATTTTTGTCAATAAACTAGGTCATCTTTAGATCAATTCCTTGAACATACTTATTCCATCATTCACTTTTTGGAAATATCCTCTCATATGTGGGGTAGGTGTATTTGAATGCAAAATGATCAGCTTTAATGTAACTGTGCACACATGGCCACAACATTTGAATATAACCTTTTAAACATAATGGTATACTTTTTTTGTAACTGCAAGCAAATTAATTTTGTAATATCTATCACGCAATTAGGTATCTTTTATATTCAATATTGGGGTTTTCAATATATATATATATATATATATATATTCTGTGTGTGTATATGTGTGTGTGTCTATATATAGATATGTATGTAGATCTCTCTCTCTCTCTCTATATATATATATATATATATATGATTTACATATATATGTATGTATATATATCTCTATGTATATATGTATCTATGTATGTATCATTAGTTTTTTTATTCCACCATCTTCCCTGCATGTGGCAAGCATGCAAAAGAATGAAACGTAGACATAAAACTTAATTGTTTAACATAATGTCTGGAATAATCTTCTTTGTAAAATAAATTTGTTGATACATACTCAGGGTCTAGATATCCATATGTTCATCATCATTACAAAAACTTATCTATCTAATCAACTTTATATCCTTATGCATTATGTTGTTGTGATTTTACCTCTTTTTTTGAGACAATGAATGGTTTCAGATATCACTTATTTCAAAAATGGTGGCTCCATTATATCTTCTTTGAGATTACTATCCTACATTGTAATAAGAGTCTTTTACTTTATTTGTAACTATGGTTTTGTATAATTGTTGCTCTTTCTTACCATTGTCGACTACTAATCATTAGTTTCTTTTTCTCCCTTGGGAATACTTTTCAGGTAGAAATGGTAAGATACCATCTATCTTTCTTGAAGACTCTTTATCAAAAGGGGATCAATGTCCTTTATCTTCAATCGAATAAGGGGTGCAGAAGGTTTCTTTGCATCCATTGGGTATAAAAATTGAGTGGTGTACCCAAATGATACAAAGCATCTTCTGCACCCTTGATTCCAGTGAAGACAGAAATGTCATTGATACCCTTTGGATAAAGAGGCTTCAGAACATAAATATGATATCCTACCATTACTACCTGAAAATAATTTCCAAGGGATCATAGATGCTCTATCCTACCACAGACATGTGTGTGTTCCTTATCATAGCCTGAACACAAGCTCAATCTCATGAGGTTGTAGTGGACCCAATTGATCTACATTGACCAATAACAACTTCCACTTTCTACATTGAAAATGTACCATATCTCTCTCTTCAAGGGTGGGTTATTCATTACTACCATGTCATGTTGTATTTAGTTGTATGTACCTCTAATTTTCTATTATCTACTATGCAATATTTAGCATATGTATCATGTGACTTATGTAAATTTGATTATGATTGACCTCATAACATTGAACAGGCCACTCTAAACCAAAATATTGGCTTGCTCAATTTTTTTCAAATACACTAGGAACCATAGTGACAAGTAAGCCTACAAGTGTAATAGAAGCCACCCCTATTCCTAGAACTTTAAACCACCTACTCTACAATCTACACATTTAATCATAAAGACATTACCAAAATTGCAATCATAAAGACATTGCTGAAATTACAAACATTAGTTATTTTTCTCCTTCCTTCTAAAGATACTACTTTTGACAACACATAATTGATAAACTTCCAAGACAAGACTTCTGAGCCATTCCCAAAAAGGAGGCATTGGAGGACAAGTCATTTTGGAGAGCCTTCAAGAGGGCCCTCTCAATTTGAATAGTGGTTTGTGTGGGTTCAGCATGAGTCCAAGTGGATGGGTTTGTCTGTCTCATAGATGTTTTAGAGATTGGAATGATCCAATCCATGGATTGTGCTTTTGTGCTGCTAAAAATTCCATCATGTGTTGTTGGGACTTTATACAGCATTGGGTGGAAGGTCACCCATTGGATATGCACTGAAAGAAAGAATTTGAGATGCATATTGGTCTTTTGAATTAATCTACTCTAGATTATACATAGGTAATATGTTATCTGGCTTATTCTGCTATCTTTTGCTTTTATAAGCAAAGTGTTCATTATTATTTCTTATAAGCAAAATGGTCAATACATTTTACTCTAATTGAAATGGTCATATAGCTAAGCCAAAGAGTAAATAGTCATAGGTGCTAACCATATGTCTACCTCCTATGGTTTAGAATATTCAGACAATCATAATCAGGTATAATCTTCCCTACTAGGTCTTTGTCTCCAATATGTAGCGATTTTAATCCAAACTTATTATATTAAACACCACATCTATTCACCAAAGTTCATCTATGAGAGTTGAAAGTTTCCACAAAGTCTATTTACTATTATCTGTCTTATGGACTGGTTAGTGACCTACACTATTTAGTATCTTTATATATATAAGGGTTTTTAATCTCAACATAAGAACATTTCTTATATTCTAGAAGGAACGAGCACACACAATGTAGTAGATAGAATGCACAACAAGACTCATAAAATAAATAGCACATATAACTAATACACCTTCAAGCATGTTTAAACAATTAGAATTACTCGACAAAAGCCATCAGTAGAGATGTTGAAGAAGTGAAGTCACAGCAAGCTATAGAACTTTAAGTTACTCGTGAATTAGTAACAAAAATCTCAATATGCAACATTATTTTTTATTATTGTTAGAGTAGACACTATACAGTATCTTCTCAATTTTTGCAGTTCACTCAAATGAAGTAAGAACATTCTAATAATTTATAAATTTCCCAGAATGAAAATTATCAAGCTCATAGAAAGGTCATTTCAAAGACTAACCTGGACAATGGAACAATGAAGCGGTTTTTTTCTTTTATCATCATTCAGAGATTTGTTTTCTTGAGGTTGGAGTAACTGATCAATAGTGTTACTTAAATTGTTTTCAACATAGTTTTCAGACATGGAATTTGAATGAAGGCTAGATTCCTTAGAAAAGAAGAGACTCCAAGATGATAAATTTCTATCAAACTGCAGTTTAAAATGCTCAATATGTGAAAGCATAGACTAGCTCTGCATTGTTTGCATATGTCCTTCATGCACGAAAGGCACCCTCATCGTTCCTTGTGCAGTAACACTATATGGAAACAAATTTAAAACTATAGGAAATGAAACATGACCCTACAAATAAATATTTGTGCTGAAAAGTCAAAGACTTCAAGATAAAAGATTATCAGGATCAATCTCCATCAAATACATCATGTATTCATATTACTGTTAGTTACTATTGTCCATACCTTATAGTTGATGTCTTAGATTCATTATTCCTGTGAAATTGGAGTAATTATCTAAGGGCCTAATTATAGGAAACAATTATTTGATATGAAAGTGTGTAATTATATTCCATAATTACTTATAATTGCTATGAAATCATTGCTCTGCTATTTTGGGGGTATTTTGGGAGTTATATTCCATTGTTTACTAATGGCAAGATCTATCTTGATGAATTGAACTATATCCTGAATAGTCCTTGATTTATTTTTTTCTTTATTACAGAATTTTGGTAAGAGTTACTAATTATCTTATTAGTTTATCAGAAATCAAAGAGAGAAATCCCATACATATATATATATA
>MU224887.1:2952241-2964204 GCA_018584345.1 Thuja plicata
ATTATCTTCAACTTAACATTGTCAAACATTCAATCAGTTACATGTCATCAATCTCTCCCTTTGGCATTGATGGAAACATACTATATTATCATACTATACTATTTCTAATACAATATGAAATACAACAATTGAGATTCATCAAACTACCAATCTTTTTTTTTGATAACTGATAAATGTCTGACCATCAGTAAGCTTTGTTTTAGCTTAGATTTGATTCTTGCAGCTCTCTGTATTCTGATGTGTTGAGTTCCCTCCTTGTGTCAATTTCTCTCCCTTGACTATTCTTTCACTTTTGATATCTTTTCCTCTTGTCAGCAACTCTCCCTTTGTATAATCTTTTCATACAATTTCTCTCCCTAAGGATATAATCTCTCCCTATTGGAGTTTATGTAATAATGGATAATCTCTTTCCCTTTCCAGAAAGATATGATAATATGGATAATTTCTCTCCCTTTGACAATAATGCCAAACAAATATTTTACAAATATCTGACATTCATGTCAAACACTCATTTTTTCTCCATCCATAATATATTCCTTGAATTTCCCTTATCCATCAGCAATATGTCAATATGCTCTGATGCTTAGTGCTGATATATACCTATCTGTATATAGATGTAGCTTTGAAGTTCATCTCTTTGCTTGCATCAACATTACTGATATTCTGATTATATGTAGGTTGATGTAGCCTTCAGTCATTTTACTAACTGGTAGACAAGGGTTTGACCCCTAGTCTCTTTCTCAAGTACACAAATGCATCCTTGGGCAGTGGCTTGGTGAATATGTTGGCCAATTGTTCCTTTGATTGCACATACTCAAGTATCACCTCTTTTTCCTGAACTTGTTATCACCTCTTTTTCCTGAACTTGTTCTCTTAAATAATGATACTTGATTGCAATATGATTTGTTTTAGCATGCATGAATGGATTTTTGGAAATGTTAATTGCACTTGTATTATCACAATAGATAATTACTGGTTCTAGGATCTTCATATGCATACCTTCCAGTAACTATTTGATCCATGCAATATTTGATCAATTTGCAGTAGTAACATACTCTGCTTCTGCAGTAGATTGTGAGATGCATCCTTGTTTCTTGTTGATCCATGTGACAAGTCTGTCTCCCATGAAGAATTATCCTCCAGTTGTGCTCTTCTGGTCATCAATATTTCTAGCCCAATCAGCATCGGTAAAGACCTGAAGTTCAAATTTGTCTTCTCTTTTGTACCATAAGCCATATTCCTTCTTCTTGTGCATACCCCTTGCATACTAGTCTTGCTTTATTCCTTGTGACTTCTCCATTCTCATTCTTCTTATTCCTAAATATCCATTTTGTACCGATGACATTCTTGTCATCTAGGCTTGGCACAAGTGACCATGTTTTGTTTTTCTCAATCAGCTCAATCTCATCATTCATAGCACTTATCCATTCTTCATTATCAAGTGCAGCATAGACAGATTTTGGCTCAAACTCACAGATTAGACAGCTTGAGTTTAGAGACTTACTTCTTTTTCTTGTACCATCTTTCTCATCTCCTATGATCTGGATCTCTAGATGGTTCTTTCTTACATATCTTGCAAGTACAGGTACATCTCTTTGTCTATCAGTTTGATCATTGTTTTTTCTTCATTATGTTCTTCATCACCTTGCACATTATCTTGATCATTGTCTTGACCATCAGTATTTGCACCCTAATGCTCAGGTGCAATGATCTGTTGCTCGGATCTCTACATTGTTGGTAGGGTAGGGTGTCAGTTTCCTCATTGTAAGTGAACTTATTGTAGTCCTCTTGTTCTTTAGTGCTTTCCTATTCATCCTTCTCTGCAAATTCATCTATCTTTACATTTGCACTTTCAATAATTTTTTTAGAGGCTTTGTTTAGACATTTATAAGCCTTGATCTTGGTAGAATACCCTATAAAAATTCCTTCATCACTCTTGGAGTCAAGTTTTCCATTTCTATCATCTTTTAAGATATAACATTGACTGCCAAAAATTTTGAAATAACTTACATTGGGTGTGTATCCATACCATATCTCATAAGTTGTCTTTTTGGTGTCTTTCTTTAATTGTACTCTGTTCAATGTGTAAATAGCAGTACTGACAGCTTCCCTCTAGAAGATTTGGGTGATGCCTTTCTCTATCATTAGTGTCCTTGCACAGTCAACTATGGATCTGTTCCTTCTTTCAGCAATTCCATTCTGTTGTGGTGTCCTTGATGTAGAGACTTGTCTTTTGATTCCATGCTCATTACAAAAGTTAGTGAATTCATCTGAGATAAATTCTCCTCCTCTATCTGATCTCAAACATTTCAGATCCTTACCACTTTGTTTCTCTACCATAGCCTTATACCATTTAAACATTCTGAATACTTCAGATTTATCTTTTAGAAATGTAATTGTCATCATTCTAGAGTAATCATCAACAAAGAGAATGAGATATCTATCTCCAAAGTAACTATTTCTCCTCATAGGTCCACATAAATAAGTATGGACTAATTCTAGAATTGCATCAGATGTATGGGTTTTGCTTTTGAAACTAGACTTTGTCATTTTTCCTTTTTGACATTTCTTACACATGATATTGTCGGGCTTGGTCATCGTCGGTAAGCCTCTGACATTTCTCTTTTTGCTAATCTTTATCATGTTGTCAAAGTCCACATGACACAGTCTTCTGTGTCATAACCATATGTATTCTTTTGTAGCAATCAAACAAGTGGATTTAGTATCATTCAGATAGAATAACTTACCTTTTGTCTGCTCACCGGTACCAATCAGATTTTCAGATTTATTAAAGATCTTTGCCTTCTTATTTTCAAATGCAACTTTGTGACCTGAATTATTCAACTGATAAACACTCAATAGATTATAATTTAATCCATTTACCCAATAATCATTCTCACACTTTATCTGGTTATTCAACATTATTGTTCCTCTACCTTCAACTGGACAGGGTGTGTCATTATCCATTCTTACTGAACCACCTTTATAGTATTCAAAAGTCTCAAACTATTGCTTATCACCGGTCATATGGTGAGTGCAGCCACTATCTATGATCCAAACATCATTTTTGCTAATTTTAGATATGAGAGTTGTTTCTACATACCTTTTTTTCATCATCATCTGAATCATCTTTTACAGCCACAAACACCATCTCGATGTCTTCATCAGATTCGGTGTCAGTATCATCATCCTTGCATTTTTATAGGTAACTAACCTTCTTTCCTTTGTCCTTATAGTCACGGGTATCTCTTTTTTCTGATTGTCAGTAGCTTCTATAATCACCTCTGTCAGACTTCTTTTCATATGATCTATCATTACTTCTGTCATCTTTTCTTCTGTTAGTACATCTTGTAGCAAAGTGTCCAATCTCTTTGCAATTAAAACAAACAAGTGATAATTTACCTTTGTATTTACCTTTGCCTCTCTACATTCTTCTAGCCATAAGTGCTTCAATTTCATGAAGATCATCTTCTTCATTTTCACTATCACTATCTTTTCTCATAGTGTTTTTGTGACTTGATTTACTTATTCTCATAGAATTTTTGAATGCAGACTCTATGTTTGGTAAGACACTATTATCATAGTTATTCATCTCAAATGAAATCAGTCTTCCAATTAAAATGTCTAGAGTAACATTGCTATTTGCTACTGCTCTCATTTCTTGAATGGCAGATACTCTAATAGCATAAGTAGGCAGTAAGGTTCTTAGAATTTTACTTACCACTATATCTTCTTTGAGTACACCTCCAACTCCTCAGATAGCATTGACTACATCTTTGATTCTTGTGTTGTACTGAGTGATATTTTCACCTTCTTTCATTTTGAGATCATCAAACTTTCCTCTAAGGCTTTCTGCCTTGGCTCTCAAAACATTTTTGTCACCACCATGCACAAGCTTCAATTTGTCCCACATCTACTTTGCAGTTTTGTATTCTTTGACATATTCAAATTTAGCATCGGAGACTGAGGAAGCAAGCTCTATCATCATGATGTTGTGTTCATGCTTTTCTCTCATTTGTTCAACTATTGGTGCTCCTGTGGGCAACACATATTCAGTTTCTAGGAATTGAGTAACATCATTACCAATACCTGATAAGTGGAATCTTATCCTACTCTGCCATGAATAAAAATTATCTTTGTTCAACTTGGGCACATCTCGTTTGTTCATCTTGTGATATTTAGCTTAGGTCTTGAAACCTTCCCTCTAAGAACATAAGCTATGATACCAATTGTTAGTAATAACTGAGAGGGGGGTGAATCAATGGCCTCAAAAATTTATCCTTCAAACTATAACCACCAGTCAACAAACTTCAGATTATTATGTCCTTACAAGATGCATGCCATGAAATATTAATAATGATTAACTGTCTGTCGGTTTGCTCTATCAATCCTTATTCTTTCTTGATTACCGACAAGCAGTATAACTATTTACCGAAACTCAGTAAATAAGCAGATTATACCGATCAATCCATAATGAATTATGTAAGATACAAAATAGTAAAGAAATGAATCATACACACAACACATGGATTTTTAATATGGAAACCCTGTTAAGGGAAAAACCACTGGAACCGGTACCCCAAATTTTCACTCTTCTGAAGTGAGCCATGTTAAGAGCCAACCCTGTTAAAGGTTACAAACACACTGTTAGGTGTGACCTTGTTAGAGGATTTTATAAATAGAGATTTTCACTTAGTATTGGGCATCTAATGATGTCATCCTTGAATCAGCCTCTCTCTTAGATTGTCAATAGGCATCGGGCATATCCAATGCTACTTTCATGAATCAACCTTTTTGGCACTCCTTGAGATGTACCTCAATATATAGAAGACTGTTAAGTCCTGCTCAGTTAAGAGACTTGATGCTTCAATGGTTAAACTGAAACATTATGACCTATTCATATTGCAACTTTGAATTGCAGATTTTCAGATCTATTTAAGTACATTACCTCGCTGACCAATGTATCAATTCAATCCTTTGTGCTCTATACTTTCTTCTCTGTGATGTGCTCACTATTTGTCGGTGTCTACAGAATTCCTTAGCTCTTCCCTCAGCTTGTTTTATCAGCACTACATGAAGTATTTCTTCATCAATTTCTCTTTAGCATCCTCTTTCTATTCACTCCTCTTAATCCAATTTGTAAATGAATTAAGCTTGTCTCTTATATAGACATAATATTCATTGTTTCTTGATTCTTGATTCTTGGCGTGAAAAATAATCCAGCCAATTAGATTTAAAGCATAACTCTTGATTTTTCTCGTAGATATATTCATTTCAACTGTACAAATTAGCTTTAAAACAATCACTTATCTCTAGTCAAATAAAACAAAGTAGACAACCAGTTAAGTCTATATTTAGCTCTGCCAGCTAGATATTTTGTCATTTTTTGAACTCTTTGTTTCATCAATCACCTTTGCAGTTAGTTGTCAGTGACAACTGATAGTTCCGTCAGTGAGACTCCAGTTAGCTTTGTGATCTTCGTCTGTCGGGAAACACTGTATTTTCTTCCGTCAAGTTACTCTTTGCTTTGCGCGTCTAGAAACACTGTATTTTCTTCCGTCGGGTATCACTATGACTTTGTTCTTTTTCTCTATCCGTCGGGTGCACTCCGTCGGTGTTTTTTGTCACTTAGTGAATACTTGATTTTTATGCATTACTGATAGCATAGCCTTGGTTCCTTTGATTCTCTAAAGTCTTTGGCATTGTTTACATGACCATACAAATGATATCAAGTTGACATCAATGACAATACAATACATTAACTGATTTAATGCATTGTATTATCTTTAACTTAACATTGTCAAACATTCAATCAGTTACATGTCATCACATGCCAGTTCAAAATTTCATAGGAAGTTGTTGGTTTTCATTCAATTTGCATCCAGAATGTGTTGTTACAATTATAGAGTGGTCAGCAAGAAGCCAAGGAAATTTCCAATCTACTAGATAACTTCCCAATTGGTCTTGACACAAATCAATCCCACTAATCTCTCAACAAGAAAATGTAAAAATAGAAAGATGTTAAGACACTTCTTCAACTTGGTCCCACCCACTCTAAGTCTTCAAACACCCTCTCAGGCTTAAAGGCTAGGAACACTTCTCTGATTCTTGGTAAGTTGTGAAACCCTTTACCAGTGAGGTTCTTGATCAAATCTATGGATTTGAACACACTATTTGATTTGTCTAGGTGAGGAATCAACAATTACTTTGATCTCCAAAAACTCACAATAATCCAAACACTAATTCACCTACTAACCCTAGTAAGTCTTTCTGGCTGGTTATTGAGTTGTTTAACTTGCTTGGATGATTCCAATGACTTATTGAGAGACATTGAAGATGTTTTAAATGGTGTAGAGTGGGTGGTTTTTATTATTGCATGAATTAAGTTAACATAATTCAATTCAAGTATATTATACATATGTCCTTTTATGCATAAACTAGTTGAATTTACTTTTGACCTCTTCTCATAACAATAATAATAATAATAGTTTGTGTTTTACATGATTGCATTCCCCAAATCATTACTGAAAAAAGTTTGAACATATCTAAATGGAATACACCAAGAAGTACCAAATGATGAATTCTCAATTGTTGTAATGGCAAAGCATCAGAACTGTCCATTTCTAGAATTTTATTTTCTATAGTCTTAATGATTTTTCTATAGTCCTAATAATTTTTCTTATTTCTTATCTTTTGTCCCTTTTTTTATTTCCTATGTCTGTGCTTGGTGACAGTATTTTCAACATTGTTGACAAAGCGTGTTTCTTTTTTTGATTATATGATTGATGCTCTCACCTTTCCTTTGTAAATTACATTGTCCCAATCAAGTTTTGTAGTGTTCTTTATTAGGTTTCATGTTTTTGGTATGGGGTTCCGCATTGTTTGTTGTTCTTGATAAATTAGGCCTTAAATTTGACTTTGCCTATGTCCGAGTTTGTGCCAATTGTGGAGTTCACCTTCTTTTGATGGTATATTTCAGTCACTCTATGTGGAATACTATTTTCTTCATGTTTTATTTCAGCTTGATATTTCATTCATTTTTCATATACATAGAGAAATGGACAGTTCTGAGACTACACATTTGCTTATATTGCAAGACTATACATGTGCATATACCTTGTCTGATCAACTCTTATATGCACAGGTGATGAACATTCACATTTGCCTAAGTAGTACTGGGATCTTACCCTGCAACACATGTACTATTGTGAAAATCATCACAAGTCCATTTGTTGCAGGGTCACAGTAATACTTGGTCAAATCTTCATGTTTGTCACATGTGCATATACCTTCTCTGGTCAACTCTTATATGCACAGGTGAAGGTTGATCAACTCCAATCTCCTATTTGTATCTATATGTTATCAAAGTAGTTCCATTGAGAATCTTTTCTACTTGAGACATTTCAATTGTTAAAGAAATTGACAATTGCATTTTTATTCATTGGTTGTGTGATTAGAGAAGGTATATGCATAGGTAATGAACATGCAGATTTCATAATAATACTTTGAATATTATTTTGACCTTTTCTCATAATAATTTTTCTTATTTCTTGTCTTTTGTCCATTTTTTATTTCTTATGTCTATGCTTGGTGACAGGATTTTGAACATTGTTGACAAATCGTGTTTCTTTTTTTGATTATTTGATTGATCCTCTCACCTTTCCTTACTTTGTAAATTCCATTGTCCCAATCAATTTTTCAAGTGTTTTTTATTAAGTTTCGTGTTTTTGATTGTGGGGTTCTGCATCATTTGTTGCTCTTGATAAATTAGGCCTTGAATTTCATTCATTTTTCATATACACAGAGACTACACACACTGATAAAAAAATGAGCTATCTAATTTAGGTTTATTGTTCATGATTGTAAACGGTCAATATTTCTAATGGTACTCCTTGGTGTATTTCATTTAAATATAATCAGGTTTCTATGGCTATTATAAATGTCCCTTTGTGTTGAGAAAATTAGAGTTGAGAAAATGGTTGTTCAGTGTCTGTATCTGTAGGTTGCAAGCAAATCATCCTTCTTCCACCAACATTCTAGTCAATGTATAGGTAACAATTCAATCCATTCAAGAAAAGACCATGTTTGACAATATCAACCCAGAACAAAATAAGGAGACAATTGCTAGATTGTGATCTAACTTTAAAAGAAAAGGTGATGGAAAATGTTATTGTCCCTGCAATATTTGCAAGGGCTTAAAGACTCAAAGATGTCTAATCAAAACAACTGAGGAACATTGTAGGCAGCAAGGTCACATTGAAGGGGGAAATGAATTTCATCCATTGGTATGTTTTTAAATATATTATTTGAACAATTTATATACATAAGAAATGAATTGATGATGACATTATGGTCATGGTTAATCTAAGGTCATCATTTTGATATAGGTCAACCACCCTGGGTTTCATGTTATGGACCATGACACAATCCAGAGAATGTGGATTTCCAAATGAGGGAACGTGGAGGTGTGAATATCGAAGTAGAAGGTAATGATCTCATGGAAGATCATGATGATCAAGATGATGGCAATGGCGCAACTTATGATGATGATGATGAAGATGACCTTGATGAACCTATACTTGATAAGGCATACGAGCCCCTATACGAAGGCTCCCAAACAACTCTTATTGTCGTTGTATTGTTGTTGGTGAACTTGAAGGTTATGAATGATTTATCCAACGTAGAAATCACACGTATGTTAAGGTATGTCATATATGTCAACTTTTTCATTTTTTTAGTCATAATTTCCTTATAATCAACAAAGGGTGAATCATGTACCAATTAATATTCTTTATATTAACCAATTATATTTAATTTGGTCATAGGTTGATAGGTGAGTGTTCGTTACCACCATCAAACATTCTACCTCGCTCGTACTAACAATTATCTGCCATTATGAAAGATATTGGAATGGAGTATCAAACAATACATGCATGTCTGAATGATCATACTATATGTCATAAACAACATGAATTTGCAACAGAATACCCTGATTGTTATATTAGTAGATATCAATCAAATCAAATAATAAAAAAGGTGTCTCACAAGGTTCTTCGGTATATTCCTATTATTCCATGTCTGCAACGATTATTCAGGTGCACTAGCTTGGCACAATTTATGGATTACCATGCACGCAATAGAAGTTGAGATGACATTATACAAATGCCTACGGATGGATTGGTATTCAAGGAAATAGAGGAAAATTGGCCACACTTTAAAGAAGAACCTCATAATCTCAGGCTTTCATTGGCAGCGGACAGTGTCAATTCATTTGGAGAGATGAGATCTGTTTACTCGGTGTGGCCTATTTTTGTTTTCAACAATAACATTCCTCCTTGCATGTCCATAAAGAGGGAGCACATAATGTTGGCAATGATTGTTCTAAGTATTTTTTCATTTAATAGTCATCTAAATTAATTTATTATAAATAATCCATCAAAATGGTCATAATAATTATGTAATATTTTTGTTCATTCAACTAGGTAAGTATCAAGTTAAAGATATGAATGTATATATTGAGCCCCTTATCAACGAGTTGATGGTGTTATGGAATGGGGTCACTATGTATGACATCTCTAGAACAATAGGTCAAAGACACTTTCAATTTCATGCAATGTTTGTATGGACAATACATGATGTCCTTGGGCTAACACATTTTTGTGATATGTTCTCTTGTTAACACCTCTTTTTTGGTGTGTTATAGTGCTAACACAAAATTAGTATATTTAATCCAATTATACATGATTTTCTAGGTTTTCAAACAAAGGGAAAATTTGCATGTCCAATTTGTGGTCCAAAGATGAAATCTCGTCATTCAAAAAGTTTAGGAAAGCATGTGTTCAATGAGTATAGACACTTTCTCCACATAAATCATAAGTACTAAATTACCAGAAAACATATTTTCAATGGGAAAGAAGAGACTACATCAAACCCACAAAGAATGACACCTCGCCTATGAAAGTTATAATACAATAGAATAAACCGTTGAGGTAATGTTATTCCATCTGATGGCTCTTGTTTGAAATTTATATTTTGATATTCTATTTTGTTTACTAATGATGTAATTGATGCTTGTGAAGGTCATCAAGGCATCAATGACCAACTTCCAAAAGGACTAAAAAGTTATCCTACATAATTTAGTAGGTTGTCGTACTACAAGCAACTCCCAATCATGCATTTGTTTGATGCTATGCATATTGGAAAAAATGTAAAAGAGACATTATGAAAATTATTAGATGGAAGGCGTGACAAAGACAAAATTGTCAAAATTTGTAGTGACATTGAGGAATCCAACCGTGCAATGAAAAATGTCATTCGATCAAATAACAATGGAGACCAGATTCATATAAGTGCCCTTAGTTATTGTCGGAGCAGTAGAGCAATGCTTAAAAAAAGTCATACAAAAAATACAATTTTCCACAGGATTTGCTGCAAACATAAACAATCTCATATCAAAGAAAAGTGAATTTGGGCCGGGGATGAAAACACAAATTGACATACATTTATTAAGGTAATTCATGTTATTTATATTCACTATTTATTTTTATACTAGGTGTAGTTTTCATTGTATTATTTTATAAAACATTGAAAGATCATTTTACAATTATTGCAGTACATTCTACCTCTATCTCTCCCACACCACTTCAACAAGAGTGTCAAACAAGTTATATATGATCTTGGAAAATACATGAAGTGGTTATCATCGAAAGAAATTCATAAAAAAAGATATAAAATATTGGAAGAGAAATATTCTTTATCTTATGTGTGAAATGAAAAAGTGTTTACCTTCAACTTTTTTCAATGCACAAGAACGCTACCTCATACATCAAGTTGAGGAGATTGAATTGTATGAACCTATACAAACTAGGTCAATGTGGATGGTTGAGAGGCACTTAGAATTTTTTAAGGATTTGGTTTGACAAAGAGCACATCCTGAGGGTTCTATGATGGAGGGATATAAGGTATACCAGACCATGGTGTACATTAGTGAATATCTTCCTAAGTTTGTAGCAAAGATCTATGTAGATCGTATTTGAGATCTCAACTCCATTAACAAATTTGAAGGGGAGTAATTGATGGGGAAAGGTAGATTGACGAAAGTGAGAGGTAATTATAAGATGTTATTATAGTTAATTAATTATTATAAATTATTTGTAATTGGTCTATTTTTGTATACAGTTGGTCGAGAGTGGGAAGCAATACATTTGTATATTGTGAACAATCTTGATTAGATGATGATATGGATTGAACGATGTCAACAAAATGGTTTCTCATTAACCTTGAAAGGTGTTGCTTCATTGGTTAGAGAAGCTCATTGTAATGGAGATTCCAATGTTACACCAATGGTAATTGATCTAGCATATGGTTTAAGAGGTAGACAGGTACATAAAAAAATTATTAATAATCATGACCCACATGTTTCATATCAACTCATGATGCAAATAATTTTCACACGCTTGAAAAATTGCAGGTCAAGTACCACAAAACTATGTACTATCATGGGCACAAATTTTGCTTTAAAAAGTTGGATGACACGAAGAAAAACTTGTGATTCTGGGATAACTGTAGTCTTCGAGGTCACTAATATTTCATCTAGAAATGACAAACATCCTCAAAAATCTTAAAATTGATACTATGGCATCTTGGATAATATACTTGAGTGCGACTTTAACTCCTTCAAATTAGTTCTATTCGTCGTCAAATGGTATAGGCTATGACTAAATCAAAATGATCCTGATAGAACTGTTATTCAATATGATAATGGATTTACAATGATTAATACAAGGTCATTTGAGTCAGTTGAAGATGAGCCCTATATTCTTTCAGGCCAATGTGAGCATGTGTTTTACTTAGAGGTTCCACATAAATTGGGTTGGTCATTTGTTGTTAGACATGATCCAGAAGGAAGGTCGGTAAAGTGTAATGTGATGGAAAAAGAAGATACTGAAGATGAAGATGAAGAA
>MU224887.1:2964388-2984721 GCA_018584345.1 Thuja plicata
ATATATAGATTGGTATATGTATTTAATATTGATTTATTGATGTATTCAACTCTAATGGCATGGTATAATTAATTCATTGTGTTCAATTCTAGTGATTACAACATATGTGATTATATATATATATATTGATTGGTATATGTATTTAATATTGATTTATTGATGTATTCAACTCTAATGGCATGGTATAATTAATTCATTGTGTTCAATTCTAATGATTACAACATATGTGATTTATGATAACCAATGTATTGCGTATGATGCTCAATTAATTGATGTTGATTACATGTATATATTTTGTTTGATTGTCAACCTTTTTTGGAAACAAGCAATTGACTACACACATCATCACCCCTTATGTTGACAATCTTGCATTCCATATATAAGGTAAAGGTAATTTGTTCATGTTTACGATCTTGCATATTGTTCATGTTGTCTTCTACGTAATTTGTGGCATACGTATCATGTAATTTTTAGCTAACTTAAGATAAATGATTCACATATGCAGGGAATTTAACCCCTTTGACGAGGATCTTGCACAGTGACATGGATCAGTAGGTATAAGTCAATACACCCTATATAAATAGTTTATTAATTTCTTTCTTTCTCTTTACGCTCATCTTCATTGAGTGGTTTAATAATAAGGTATTAACTTGCTCATGATTTAACAGTACTACCCTCAAGATCAATTTTATGGCTGACTTCATCAACATTACCCTCATTTAGCAAAATATCTCGCTCCTTACCAACTATATATCTCATTTGATGGGTTGCAAGAACCACCAAATAAGTACTTATCAGATCTATCTTCCTCGAATGAGGGAAATGCAGGAATGGTAGATGAAAGTTTGACATGTAGTATGGCTAAAATAGGGAGATCAACTAGAGGTCAAAAGATTAGAAAAAAATTTAATAAACACATGCAATTTTTCCTTGCTAAAGGGGCTCATGTTCTTATGTTGATGAGACCAAAGGTGACATCAAGGTTCCCTCTCGATACACACATCTTGAGAAAGAATGGGTACCCAAGGAGCTACCTCCAATTAACACTAATTTTTGTGTTAACGAGAGGATATATCGCATAGCTCCATCCTCATTACATGGTTTGGGCCTATTTTTCATGGATGGGATAAAGGTATGTTACAACAAACTTGTTGAATTGATGGAGTTTGTCGGACCTTGTTACAATTGTGACGATTGGAAGTGGATTGCTCAATATAAAAAAAAAGTATGCGTAGGTATGCACTATCAAAAAATTATATACAATGGAAAGAAAATGGTCAAAGTAAAAGATTTTCTATGTACATTAATGAGAGACCAAAAACAACAGGAAATATTATGGGTTTTATAAATAGTATGCGACCTGCGACAACTAATAAACAACCCAATTGCATATTTGAGGCACGTGAGGGGAATCATGTTTTTGTATGTGTGATAAAATCAATAAGTGCAGGGGAAGAACTACTAATAAATTACCATTTGAATCGCATGGATAAAAAAAAGTTACTATCATTGGGTGGTAAGTACTATATATCATTTAAACCAACCTCAAGTTTATGACTCCAATATACCATTTTATTAATAAGTTTTTTTTGCTAAGTCTATTGCTTTCAGTTTGCTGAAATTTATATATTTAATCTTTGTCACAGGATGACATGGATCCCCCACATGATAGAGGCGGCGGGGATGCTCTACCCACCCATTCTTCAACAAAGGTAAACCTTATTGTAATTGTACAAATTAGATAGTTGAAAATGTTATATTATTATGTTCTTTTATTTAGGGTTTTGGAGTTATTATGATAGTTTTACTAATATTCCTGTCACAAATTGTTGTTCAGGATAGGAGAAAAGCACCTACAACAACGGAGGAATAGATGTAGATACGGATGAGCTCCCAAATATCATTAACCCTGTAAATGTGGTGAGGAAAGATTTTTAAAAAAGTCACTGCAAAAGTTATTAAAATGTTGGAGGATCCAAATCCAACCATGGATATGCAAGCGAGGATAGAAGAATTGATGATGCAAGTACGTCGTTATCAGGTAAGCAGTAATGAATCTTTACTTATAAAAAAATTTCAATAAAGGTTTATATTTTATACTCTTTTACGTCATGAGCTAAGATATGTATGTGTTCTTGTTACAGGATTTTTTTCTTGCTCAAGAACCTGGTCATGGAGATCAAATGATGTGTATTGATGAACCACTCTTTATTGCTTCTATGGTCTCCACTATCAAAAAAATAGTCTTCTATTGTCTTGGAACACATTAACCTATATAATGGCATTGCTCTTCATTATGCATTGTTCAAGTGGTAACTTTCACTCCTACCAGTGTTGCCCCTTTATGATGCTTTGTGCATACTCTAGCTCTTGATAATGCATTTTAGGCTTTGGAGTAGCATGTTGTTTGCTATTTTTTTTTTTAAATATGCACAAAGAAACAAACATGTTAGATAAAAAATGATGATCTGATTGCTCTCATTTAGTTACTCCTTTATGATGTTTTGTCATGAGCTTTGAATGTTGATTTTCCCTTATCTAAAATTGTTATTACTATAATACTAAGGTCTTTAGTTGTGACCTTAAGGACTCTTTGTGTACGTCCATTATTATTGAACCGAAAGGTTTCATGACATGAAGTCATGTCCCTTCAATGATTTGTTCATTTGTACACTTAACCCATGCATGTATGTAACTAGAAATTTTCACACCTAAAACCAGATGTGTCCCTTCAATAGTTGATTAAAATTGATGTCATGTAATTGTTGTAGCTACTCCAAGTCTGCAACTCCTTGTTGGATTTACCTGATCATGATAGGTGGTTTTCTCACCTATGCTAGATGGCCCTGTCCTAGGAGATGTGTGCTCCTGATGGCAGAAAACCAAGATGGTTTGTTGTTATGAATGACACATATCTTCAGAACAAGCAGCATAGATGGCCAGTTAAAACTATAACTTATGACCAGATAAATCCTTTGAGGACATGTTGGGCTCAACCCTTGTGGGAGCCACATTTTACTCCACATGCCCAATCCTTTTAACAATGATGAACCTATACATGCACATAACGCAAACATTGTTTTTTTAGAATTAGGTAAAAATAGGTTTTGAAGGGGCCCTGAAACCCTGTATAAAGAAGTAACTAAAGATAAAATTTTAAGAGTTCCCAGCACACAATAGACCAACCAGACCAAAAGGCCTAATCCCCCAAGAAACACCCAATGAATCTTTGCCAAAGATAAATCTTTGAATAACAGTAGCCCATGAATAAAACCAACAAAAAGATTATCTCTTAGACCCCTTCTTATGGGATCAGAGTGTCGTATCAAAAGAAGGTGAGGATTTTGAAAGATTTCCCTTTAATCATAATTCATCCATCTTCCACTTTAGCAGCCTCATCCTGCCAGCAAAGGGAAACCAAAATTGAATTCCTGGCATCCTTTAAAATTCCAGCACCCTGCTCGACCAACAAAGACCCAGATCCCGAACCACTACCAAAAACAACAACCAAAGAGGGAGAGGCAAGAAGACCTGCCAATCCATCAACATCTAGCGCACCAACAGGAAATCTAGATCCATCCATCAAAGAAGAGAGTGTTCCAGTAGAGCCAATAGAATCTGAAACCAACACATGGACCAAATCAACAAGGGGAGCACCCGCACTCGACAAAATAGAAACGTGACTAACACCAATAGCATCCCCTTAGGGAACATCCTTTCCCACAACCAGTTGAGGGGAAGGAACAAGAGAATCTAAAGCAACTACCTGGGAAAAACTCTGCTGGGAGGTACTCTTCTCAACCGTGTAAAGATGAAAAGAAGCACCTTTCCACCAAGATACAGAGCGCCCGATTTTACCCAGACCACATTTGGCCACTACATGACATGTTTGAAACCATCTTCTGCACCTTAAAGGGATTTGTTCATAGTCCAAAGAGTGAATCCAACTTCCCTTAGGAGAGACCAGCTTGATCTCCACACACAAACCCTTGGAGGTATCAATATCTACCAAAATATGGGCATATGTGGAGTGGAGAATGTCTGTAGATTCCACATCCACTATTAAGAAATCTCCCAAAGCCTCACCGACCTCCTCCAAAAGAGGATCCACCCAAAGATTAAGAGGGAGGTTTGGAAGCCTAACGCAAGTAGGCATCTTATTAAAATTATCAGATGAGGGATTAAAATCCTCATGCCAAGGTTTAACCATCAGCATGAAACAATCATCCCAGCAAAAAAATGACCACAAAGGATACGATTTATATCCTCCATAATATCAAATTTCGCAATGAAAAAACCTTTAGCCAAAGGGAAGATATGAATCGCACCAGTAACAATGGGTTCCCAAAATTTGGAAATCCAAGCATAAAGCTCAAGGAGGCTTGGCCAAAAACCCCTAAATCTATAGATAGTTGCCTGGTTAGAAAAATAGACACATTATGCTCAATCTCTTCCACCGTTTCCACACCCAAAGAAAGAGTAATGGGGGCAACCATGGGGACAGTAATAAAATCCACGGAAAACCTCATAGCAACCCCATTAACAGACTTCAAAGGCACACGAGAAGACTTAGGAAGCTCCACGGAAGCCTTGGAAGCAAGAGCAACTACCACCAAAGAAGAGGAGGGAATCCCTTTTGCGGCAGAAGCCCTAGCTGTAGAAACAATCTCCACAAACACGGGAGAGACAGTACCTATTAGAAATAGGAAATGACCTATTCTCCCAAGAACACATGCATGCAAACCTGTCACAAAGTAGAAGCAAAGACAGAAGAGAGAAGAAGCTATGGCGGCCAAAAAGTCAGAGACATGATATCCATGTTGAAAGAAAAAACTTCTATTATCAACAAACTGAATACAATACAATCTCCATAATGAAATGCAAAGAAGTGAATCCTTATAAAAGGAATCACGAAACCCTAAAAAGGAAACCCTAAGGTTAGCTAAAGAAAACTAGAGTGAATAGGTGAGTTATTAATTAGATCATAATGATTTAATTAATAACCTGATAGACTATTACTCTAACACCCCCTGAAGATAAGCTTAGGGAGAAGCAAAACCTAGGAAACCACTGCAGAAAGCAGGAAAGATGGGTCCCGGCAACAAGGCCTGATCAGGTACCCAAGTACAAGAAATAAACTAGATGAAAGAAACTGAGCCTTCAATCTAGGGAAAGTCCCAAAGAGAGGAACAAGAGTGAGCAAGAAGCATCTCCGAAGCATGGAGCTATAAACTCTGTCAGAAGAAACTGTTGGAACCCCCACTGAAGTGCATGACCAGGTAGAGAAAACAATGTCTGAAGAGCTGATCAATCAAACCAAGGAAGCAATAGAACCAACAGGTGAACCCCCCCATAATGCTGAACAGGGAGAGGTGACAGGAACACTAAAATGCAATGCTAGAAACATCTGCAGAAAGAAGAACCAGGAACACCAACAGTGCAACAAAAGGACAAGCACGGGATAAAGGGCGGTGTCATCGACACACAATATGGGCTAATATCATGGAAGGTACACTCACTTGACAAAGGTGGATGAGCCTAAAACGGCATAACATCATAACCTCCCATGGCACTTTATAACAGAGTGCAAGTACAAAAACACACAAGGTATACAAGATCCCAGAAATGCAGAAGTAGCCACTTTATCACAGTGCATTTACAGAAAAAAGATGCAACAATGGAGAAGCATACAAGCTCAGAATTCAGAAAGAAGAGTGAGCTAGAAGATCAGAAGAAGAGATCCCAAGACCTGTAGAACCCAAGTAAACCGCCAGAGTGCAAAAACTGCCAAACTCGGAGGAGAGATAACCTGGAGCAGAATCTGAAAAAAATACCCCTGTAACTGAATAGTTCATTGAACCAGCTTTTCGATGATATCTGGTTTGCCAAAAAGGGATTTTGGATGAGCAAGATATGGCTCCCGGAAGGCAAAAACAAACATCAGACTTCAACAGAAAAAAACTCTATCAAAACAGTAGAACCCAAAATCCTAACCTCCATCATCGGAAAGTGCTCGGAAAGAGCTTTCCGACGGTATATGGAAGTCAGAAAAAGACCCCCGGATGCTCAAGATAGAGCGAAAACAGTCCAGGAGGGTCAGAAAGGCCTCAAAAATAGGCTTTAAGCCCTTGGGGCTGAAAAAAAAGGCCCCTAGGCGCATGGCGCGTGCAGGGGCTGGGGCCGAGCCCCTGGTCCGGCATATGACCGGCCGCCTAATTAAAGGGCCCGCAGGGGCTAACAAAAAAGTGCCACCGGGCGGAGCGGCGGTGGGTCGGGTGACAGGGCCGCGAAGGGCGTCGGGCGGTGGGAGCCGGCGGGGTGGCGGGGACCGCGGAGCGGCGGGGCCGCGGTGGGATCCAGCGGGGCAGCGGGGGCCGGCGGGGCCGGTGGTGGAGGGGGCCGGGGCGGTGCGGAGGTGGAGCGGCGGCGGCGCCCAAAAAATTACACAGCGCGCATTTAAAAACGCCAAAAAACCTTTAAAAAAATGATTTTTTTTTAATTTTCTCTCGAAAAACGTGCCCGTACAGCCTTAAAAGGCCAAAAAAAATTCTCCCAGATGCTCCGGTGACCAAAATAGACGTGCTTTATATGGATTCTAGGGTTTTTGGGCCTTCTGGATGCAACCATGAGGTCGATTTTGGTCCAAAGTGCTCCAAAAAATAAAGACCCCCCAAAACCAATGAAAAATACCAGAAAAGACTGGAGAACTTCAAACCCTCGCTTGCTTCAACAAAAAAATGAACAGCCAGCTGCAGGATGGCTCTGATACCATGTTAGAAATAAGAAATGACCTATTCTCCCAAGAACACCTGCATGCAAACCTGTCACAAAGTAGAAGCAAAGACAGAAAAGAGAAGAAGCTATGGCGGCCAAAAAGCCAGAGACATGATATCCATGTTGAAAGAAAATACTTCTATTATCAACAAACTGAATACAATACAATCTCCATAATGAAATGCAAAGAAGTGAATCCGTATAAAAGGAATCACAAAACCCTAAAAAGGAAACCCTAAGGTTAGCTAAAGCAAACTAGAGTGAATAGGTGAGTTAGTAATTAGATCATAATGATTTAATTAATAACTTGATAGACTATTACTCTAACAGTACCCCCACCACCAGAAGAAACGCCGGAACCATCCACAGCAATGGCATCCTCAAGAGCCAGGTCTGGGGTGCTCATGGCTGGTGCACGCAGAGTAGACGCTTGCACAGCAGAAGTGGGAGTGTGAGAGAAATAGTTCTGACACATAATAATTATAACGCAAACATTATTAATAATAAAACATTTTAAGTTTATGATCAATCTTTTTAGCAGCTCCTTTTAAGTATTATGGTTTGCATCCTTATAAATGTATGGAAGTAAACACAATAGAACATTAGGTCTAGCTCTTTCATTACTCAATTCATATGAACTGACCCTTTCTTCTCTTTCTTTTGTAGGAATACTTCGGATACGGGCCCATGAATGCAACAACTTCAAGCTCACAACAAAATTACCAAGCAATGGGAGACCTAACCCTATCTCTCCTATCTTGACTTCTTACATTTGTAAAGATGAAATTCAGCTTTATTCCTGCACTTCAAACTCTAAATGCATGTTTGCATTAGCCTAAACCATGGGTTGTGTGGTTGCATGATGAATGCATTTTCATATTTTGTATCTCTCTTAATTAATAAAAGAGTTGTTATTAATTTTTAAATGTACTTTCACTTTAGGATTGTGAGAGCAACCACTTCTTGTTTGGACCATTTTAAATGTACTTTTGTTATTTGAAATGAGCAAAGTATTTTCTTAAAGAACATGGACTTTATCATATTGTCACTTTGCAAATCTAATTTTGATAACTTAGGACAGCAAACTGCAATCTTTTACAAATTTTTCAATACAATTTAGAAATGCAACAGCAACTTGAAAACACAATGAATCCTGACAAATGAATGCAATTCGTCAAAACAGACAACTTCTGGCAACAAAATGAACTTCTTTCACCATAAAAATTAGTGCTGACAACAACCCTACTAATTAGAGCAAGAATAGTAAAAATTGGTAACAGAAGTATCTGGAAGGTTACAATGGGCTAACATCATTTTATTTATTATTTTATTTTTTGGCCCCTTTTTATTTTATAACTAAATTAATTAATTAAAGAAGTTCTTTATAATATTATTTAAATTCTAAGACCACTTAATAAGTTAATTTAATTAATTCACTCTCCATTAATTTTGCAACATTTAAGTACTTGATCTATTCAAAAATATGAATGGCTATTATTATAATTGGAGGTAACACAATAGATCATAGATCAGATTGTAATGTACCAACAGCACATCTCAACCGTACAGAACACTTCCACCATACCGAATGTCACACTTCCACTATACCATGTACTAGATGGTACACCTATATCGTACTGGTCAACACACTTCCATCGTACTAGTAGCACACTTCCATCGTACTAGTCTGCACACTTTCACCATACCAATCTGAACACTTCCATCGTACTGTACACAATTCCACTATACCACACAACCTTCAGTACCTTCATCACCCTTTGACTTCCTTCGGCACCCTTCGCCACTCAACACCCTTCAGCACTCGACACCCTTCGGCACTTGGCACCTGACAACTAAATATTATACTCGATATATTTAGAAATATGAATGGCTTTTATTATAATCCAAGGTAACATAATAGATCGTAGATCAAAATATATGCAAACCACAGAAATGAATTGCTATCAATTGGAAACTTATATTCTCAAACTATATCTAGATGTACAAATTTTCTTCGCAAGAAAACTTCACAAATTTGACAATGAAGTACAAAGTGAAATATCTGAAGCGATATCTCCAACAACAGACTAGGGTGGCTACTAACCACCGAAACTGCAATTATAGACTAGGGAGGGTCTTCCACCTCCAAAACTGCGTACAAGACTCAATTCCAATTGGACTCGCAAATATACAAGAAAAGATAACTACACGATGATTAGCTACGGTGCTAGCCAATGCCTTATAAAGGCCTCCAAGAAGTTTCCAGAAAGTTACAATGGGCCGACATAACTTTATTTATTATTTCATTATTTTGGCCCATTTTTATTTTATAACTAAATCATTTAATTAAAGAAGTCCTTTATAATATTCTTTAGATTTTCGGACCACCTTATTAATTAATTTAATTAACTCACTATTCATTAATTTAGGGACATTATAGTCCTCACTGCCTAGAGATTGCTTGCCCCCAAACAATTTGTCATCAATCTATTTGCCAACTGCGAAGCTTCAGGATCCCAAACAAAGCGCCAATGTTGATAATCGTATCTGCTAAAAGCTTGATGTCGCACCATGACTACAAGCACCACCTGGAAATTCCCAAAAAGCTTTTGTTGTTGCACTCTGATATTAACATTGCCCTGCTCGGAATTGAGGAGCATCTCATAAAAATACAACTTGCTTTCTCCCTATAGATGTCACTCACAAGGAGAGATAACAATCATGCATGCCTCATGTCCAATGAAAGGAAAAACATCATACTCAACCAACTGGAGGGCTTTCTCATTCAAAGGGTCATTAGTAGAGTCCCCATCTCCATGAAATTGATCAACCAATGTTCGCTTCACAAACTTACTGCAAGCATCTCCCTCACCCTTGTGGTTGTCTTGAAGATTTGAGTGATCTCCACTTGAAGGGACACTTGTGGATTCTTTCTTGTCTGTGTCCTCTTGTGGGTGAAGCAAATTTGAGAGCATACCTTCATCTTCCTTAGGGCACATGGTGTTAAGTACCTCAATTGCAATCTCATGTCTAAGATTATTATTGTAGGTTCTATTACCTTTGAAGGATGTATACCTTATCCTTGGGTCTATGTAGTCCTTGAGAGCTATGTCTGTCTGCAATCCACCATCAACCCAATCCTACTTGAGTTGCTTCAGCAACTCAGCCAAGGTCGGTGTTTGCATTTCTTGTTTCTTGATCTTTGGAAGGAAAATCGGCATTGTCATCCTTGTGTTGAACCGCTTGGAAACTCCTTTCATACTTGCTTCTCTCAAGTAATTAAGCATCTCCTCCATTTGTCGATATCCTCTTGTGAGGGTCTTATTGAGTTGTTGACTTCTTGTTAACTCCCTCATCAATATTTTTATTGAGTTGTTGATTTCTTCCATTCCATTGCTTGGTGCCATGTTTCTCGCGACAGGCTAGCAAGATCACTAGCTCTGATACTATAATATACCAACTCAAATTTGGCACACCTCAACCGTACATAACCCTTTCTCCATACCAACGAAACACTTCTACTGCACTGTATGGTTCACCTCTACTATACCGATCAACACACTTCCATCGTACCAGTTAACACACTTCCACAGTACCAGTAGCACACTTCCATTGTACTAGTTTGAACACTTCCACTGTACTAGTAGCACACCTCCACTGTACTAATGTGCACTTTCCCCCTTCATCTCCCATTGGAACCCTTTAACTCCCTTCGACACTTAGCACCCTTCGGCACTCAACACCCTTCAACTCCCTTCAACACCCTTCAACACTTGGCACCTAATAACTAAATATTATACTCGATCTATTCAAAAATATGAATGGCTATTATTATAATCCAAGGTAACACAATAGATCATATTTCAGAATAGATCCAAACCAGAGAAATGAATTGTTATCAATTAGACTTATATTCTCAGATTATATCCAGATGCACCAATTTGTCTTCGCAAGAAGACTTCACAAATTTGACAATGAAGTACACAGTCAAATATCTAAAGCGATATCTCTAACGACCAACTAGGGTGGCTTCTAACCACCAAAACTGCATTTACAGACTTGGGAGATTCTTCCACTATAATGTAGCAAAGGGAGCCGAAGGGTGTTGAGTGTCGTAGGTTGTTGAAGGAAGCTGAAGGGTGCTGAGTGTCGAAGGGTGCAAGTGCCAAAGGTACCGAAGGGTGCGCGATACGATGGAAGTGAGCACAGTACAATGGAAGTGCTACTGGTACGGTGGAAGTGTGCAGACTAGTACAGTGGAAATTTGTTACTAGTATAGTAGAAGTGTGCATACTAGTATACTGTAAGTGTGCTACCAGTAACGTGGAAGTGTGTTCACTAGTACGCTGGAAATGTGTTAACCAGTACGGTGAAAGTATACCATCTAGTAAATGGTACAGTACAAGTGTGTCATTCGGTACGATGGAAGTGTTGCATAAAATTGAGGTGTGTCGATACATTATAGTGGTATTAGAGCTAGTTATCTTGCCAACCTGTCGGGAGAAACATGGCACTAAGCAATGGAATGGAAGATGCACATGTGGATATAACAGCCTTGATGAGGGAGTTAACAAGAAGTCAACAACAACTCAATAAAACCCTCACAAGAGGATACCAAAAATGGAGGAGATGCTCAATCACTTGACAGAAGCAAGTATGAAAGGAGTTTCCAAGCGGTTCAACACAAGGATGACAATGTCGACCTTCCTTCCAAAGATCGAGCAACAAGAAATGCAAACATCCACTTTGGCTAAGTTGTTGAAGCAATTCAAGCAAGATTGGGTTGATGGTGGATGACAGACAGGCATATCTCTCAAGGACTACATAGACCTAAGGATGAGGTATCCATCTTTCTAAGGTAATAGAACCTACAACAACAATCTCAGACAAGAGATCAACAATGAGGTACTTAACACCATGTGCTCTAAGGAAGATGAAGGTATGTTCTTAACTTTTCTTCAACCACAAGAGGATATGGACAAGAAAGAATCAACAATTGCCTCTTCAAGTGGAGGTCACCCAAATCTTCAAGGCAGTCACAAGGGTGAGGGAGATGCTTGCACAAATTTTGTGAAGCCAACATTGGCCGATCAATTTCATGGAGATGGGGACTCTACTAATGACCCTTTGAATGAGCAAGGCATTCAATTGGTTGAGTACAATTTTTTTCCTTTGATTGGACATGAGGCATGCATGATTGTCATCTCTCCTTGTGAGTGGCATCTATATGCAAAAAGCAAGTTGGATATAAAAAATGCAACTTATAAAGCAATATGTTATAGTATTAATTTATATTATGCTTTACAAGGAAGGTAGTTTTAACCTGCTATTTGAACAGATTCTATGCATGCATACACTATTGCAAGTTTGTATTATTGGTATTCTTTCGACTGATTGCTCATATACTTGTGTTGAAAGTCCTTGAGAAGATCCATTTTTTGTGGCTCCCTATAAATTTGGCGTGCTCAGCTGTTATATCATAAGCATCCTTATATCTCTACTTTCACATTCCCCATTAAATTCACTTTCCAACACATTCACTTCCATGAATAGCTACAAATTCTTGCAACAGTTAATGTATTTAATCATTAACTTGAAAGATACATATCCCAGTATGTTTAAGGGACCAATAACTGTTGAAGCTCTGGTATTAGTATTCTTTGTATCGTCTTAATATTAAGCACTTCAAGACATCAGATGAAAGATAAGGAGAAAACATATATTACTAATTCTGCATTTGATATGCAGAGCAGAATTTATCGAGGATATGTTGGCTTGGAACAAATTCTACTGGAAAAATATTTTTAGAAATTGATTTTATTGGTAGGCACCAGATGATTCCCAATCACATGCTTTACTACTACTGATTGATACTCGTTTGTTGAATGGGTTCTAAAGATTGTAGAAATGGGTTAGGAAAATCTGGAATTAAAAATAGTAGCAGCAAAAGGATTGAAGAATATCAGTATTTTTAGTAAGGATAAAATAAGCCCCCGTATAGTTGCTTGGGTAGATCCACAGTCGAACAAAACCACTAAAACTCTGAAATTCTGGAACATGTCCTATTTGGAATGATGTCCTCTTACTCCCTCTGCAGACCTAGTTCCTTAATAATCCCAATGTAGCCCTTATCATTCAGCTTGTGGAAAGGCCCCCTCAAAACAAAGATGATCAGAACAACAACCCTAATGCCCAATGAGATTACAAGGATTTATTTGGTAACAGCGAGAGGTGAGTGAGACCTTTACATTGCAACTATGGAGACCATCTGGGGTGGGATGTTGAAAACGCTATCAAACTTTAGGGCATTTCTATGTCCAAGATGTCTAATGTGCCTTCCAATTGGATATTGACCAATTCACTCAGCCACACATTGAATAATTCCCAACACTCAATTAGGAAGCCACAAATCTCTCCTAGCCATGTAAATGTTCTAGTGCAGGGTATCCCTGTTTCAACAGTGCATCCTCAATAGCCTCTCTTACAGTCCGCTAAGCTACTATGGACAATTCCACATGAGATAAAAAAATGTAGTTTTCACTTGCACTGCAAAAACCCTCATCAGTATTTATAACTTTTCACTACAGTGTAGCCCCTAGATGTATTATGGAAAACACCACACCAAATGAGCCATGAGTTCATACAGATGCACAACCACAACCACCATATAGGCCTTGCCTTCAAACAGCTCCCTTGTTAAAGCGAAGCAATGCTCCCAAGAATTTCCTGATGAGCCTGATTAGTGATGCAGTTGCAGAAGGTCTTGTAGGAAGTACAATGATAAACGAACCAAAACCATTGAATTGTTTTTTTAAAGCCCAGATTCTGGGTATTAAATATGGGGTAAAATGGTATCCATATAAGTAATCTTATATAAAAAATGTGATAAGAACGTGGTTATACTAGGGGGTTGAATTAGTATAAGAATAATTTTTACCTATTTAAACTTTATCAATCACAACTAAAATAATCATTCAAATGCAAAGAACACGAGAACATAATATTATGTGGAAACTCTTATAGGAGAAAACCACGGCAAATAAATTGCTTTATATAATAATTTCTTTTACAAATTTAGAGGCACCAACCCCTCATACAATTTATGAACCCTTGTCCACTAGAGGCACCAATCCCTCATTCAGTTTTTGAAAACTTTCCCACTAAAAGCACCAACCCCTCATTAAAATTTTAACCCTAGTAAAGTTGCTTAATCAATGGATGATGGATCCACAAATTACTATAAATCTCTTCCACAAATTTACTAGATTGTTTTCCGCAAATCTCCTATAATCTGATTATGAATCTATCACAAGATAACCATAATCACCTCTTTCAAAATCTGCAATAAATCCTTCTTCAATTCCACTACGAAATGACAATCAATCTGCAACAAAATTTCCTTCACTATTCAATGAAGCTTTTTATACCACCTTCAAATCTGCTATAAGTCTGATCACAGTTCGGCAGCAATATGATCACACTTTCTCTCTCAAGGTCTGCTCTCTCTCTCTCTCTCTCTCTCTCTCTCTCTCTCTATATATATATATATCCTCCTGTATATTTGATATATATTTCATACACACACACTTCCTAATTCAATTTTTTCTCACTTTTATATCTTACATTTACCTTTGGAATACATACCTTTTCACAAGAGATATGCCACTTCCTTAATCACACCTTTTTGTTTTGTTTTTGATTAGCCTTAACCATGAGTTATTTATATTGTAATCCTTATTGCACCACTTGTTAATCTCGCATTAGTCAAATCGCACCTTTTCCTGCATCTTGATAACTTAATTGTTTCCTCTATCACTGCATAACCAAATCACATCTCTTGAGAAGCATTCTTGTCCCAAAAGAAATTGTACCTTATTAAGAATATTTCTTAATCATAATCACCTATTTCATATCACATTTGTCTTGTTTTTTATCCAATTAGTTGCTAAAGGGCCCCAATCCCATTACACAGTAGAATAGCATAACAGCATAAAAATGGCAAACACAGGAACAAGAAAGGTTTTGAACAGCACAGGACACACTTAACTGCTGAACAAAACAGAACCCAACCTAGCTAGTTAAGGAAGCTGTAACAATTAAGAACCATACTTACCCAGCTTGCAGTTTCATAAAAAACCAAGTTCAACATCAAAAACAACTTAAAGATAACCATAAACTAAGCTTAATAAGTCCATATAATGATAAGCTAATAGGGCATACAGGCCCATCACCAAAAAACTAAGAGCAAAAAGCATAAAAACTAATCAGACTTCTTTGGCAAGGAGATGACATCCCAATTCTTTTGAAGGTCCTCCGACACCTCTTTCCAGGTAGCCATTGCCAAGCCGCTAGACCCAGCTCCTTTAGTTCCGCTTCTCTTGCCCATCTTTGTTAGCTGCTTTTTTTTTAATTTTGGCTTGTCCTTGTTGGGTGGATCATATTTTGCAACCGACAGTTTTTAAGGATCAATCGCAAAACAGTGGTTCCAGCCACAATGTGTGAGACGCAATCTTTCCTACTTCTAAGGGAAGGCTCCCCCCTCTTATTGCTACCGGAATACACAAAACATTTAACTATTATTTACACTAAGCTAAATCAGGGCAGGACATTCATCCTACTCTCTTATTTCAGAATAAATGTTACTATTACAATACAATCTTTAAGCTATATTGTAAGTCACTTACAAAGTATTTATTGGAGGAATAATTCTGACAAACAGAAGATTAAACGTAAGAATAATCTTAAGCGTACCAGCATTCTATGTAACCAAGAAACTCATGAAAGATCAAAGTCTTTCCATGTCTCCTTATGAGATTTTGAGAACAAGAATGAAAGATATGTGCAGCTCACAGTCTCCAACACGTATTTCAGCTTGTATGCAGAAATGAAGAAAACGGAGCAGCACAAATTCTGCAAGCTATTCTCTTGCTTGAGTTTCCTATGTTAATCTCAGACTTGATAAGCAGATCAAAGTCTGCAACACCAAATCTGAAACCAAAATTATAACTTTGAATGGAATATGCACCTCAAAGTTTGCAAGATTGAGTTCAAATCCCTCTTGACCGAAAGCAAAAAACTCACAATCAATATCCGAAAATGTCATCACATAACACCTTGAATCAACATAAAGTTTGAAAACAAGTTGCCTCTTTTATTGAAAACAATTTAATTTACATCTAAGCTCAAAGTCTTAGAGTGCATATACAACCTGGCAGAGTTTTATTGTCTTCCCAAATGATAAAAATTACAATGAACATCCTCCTTTATTTATATGTGAGGAACTGTGAGTGAAAAGTGGGAGAAACACAACTAATCGAGATTTATTTTACAACTAACTACCCTCCTCGTGTTGTGTAACAGCCGAGCTATATGAAGATACAATGTGCTGCATGGTAGAAGCCATGATTCTAAGTAAAATGCCACCACAAAACCCTAGCTCGGGTGACACAGGCTCAGATCATAAGAAAACACAGGGACTTAATGGAGCAAAAATGATCAAGTTTGGAAGGAAATGCACGAACAAATGCCTTGAAATGACACATGAAGCTACCCAATAATACACGCACAGTATGCTTCCAACACATCATAAAAACATTCAGACAAGTGCCCTAGAAACATTAAAAAAACGTGGCTCGCCTGGCAAATATGACCAAGAAAAATCATCCAAAATGCACAGAAGACACAACTAGGGCACGCGTATAAGAAAAACGGAAAAAATGAAATCTGTTCGAGCTTATGAAAGAAATGTCTGAGTTGAAGAAGTTGCAGTCGGATTAGAAAATGCAATGCTAACAATGAATACAATCCTAGTAAAAAAATTGAATTCTAAAGACAAATGGTGAACTGTAGGAGATAAATTTGCAATGGAAATCTCCAGCAAGGATCGTTTTTTGCCACGATTCACATTTTCAACGTCAGAGCTTAAATAATTGGGTTCTATAACCCTAGACGCAAGCTCTGGTGAGTGTATTTTGTAGCGCAAAATCCAAACAAAGTCGTTCAGGCATTCACCGCGTTTTCCAGCATTTTTTACAAGTCGGGTTTTACTCACAACGTTGAAAGACTTTTTATGTTATTATGGTTGCAAGAAATGTTTGGAGTCGAGCCTTTAAAGCCCGACTACAAACATAGCACCTTTAAACCTTCCATTCTTTTGAAAAACGGTGAATGACTAAGCCGATGTCGAGATTCGTGGCATCATTTGCAAGTAACAGACTTTACACAAGGAAAGCAAAATATGTAGTCCGGGTTTAAAAACCCAACTACATATATTAGGACCTTTGTAAAAGACATTTTGTTTTAAAACCCCGACAATACCTCCAAATCGAGCTTCGTGATTCAAGATACAAGACTTTTTAACATGCAATTTCTTTCCAAAACACCGACCATAAAGAAGTCAAGGTTTTCCAATGTTATTGCAAGTACTTTGAAAGTATCTAAGTTATGGAAGCTTTTAATCGAGCTTTAAAAGTCAATTGCAAGTTGTAATTTGAACTTAAACTTCCATACATCCTTTTATGCTTTTAAAAGCTTAGTCGGGTTTTTAAGCCTTAATTGCAAGCATTTTTAAAACAAAAATAAATGACCTTTGAATCATCATGTTAATGTCACACTTTTGCTCACAACTTGCAAGTCAAAGACAAAACTCTTTTACTTGTAATTGGGTTTAAAAAACCCGATTGCAAGTACTTTCATTCTTTATTTTCTCTTAAACTAAAGCATGCATTTAAACCTGCAATGGCTCAAAACGACCGGAATTCAAAAAACAAAAGACCTAAGATGCAAAGAGAAACAAAAACAATCAATCCTAACAAGAGAAATTGATCAGAGACTCAAGATTTCAAAAAATCAAGCACTTGCAATCAGGAAAATAAAATCTGAAATTGCAATAAAGACTAAGAAAAACTCAATGAAAATCCCACAAAATGACATCTACAAGACGAGAAACTCAGGACGATTCAAGGTATCATCAATTGCCTTCAAAAAATGCCTTAAAAATGCCTACCTTAGAGAGTTAAACTACGCATTCATGAAATATTTCGTAGTGTTGCCCCAATTTTGCAAATACAAAATTACAGACAATAGCCGACTCTTACTAGGGAACTACCTTCAGTCGTAGGAACAAGCAGAGGTAGTAGAATCCAGATTATCCAAGTTCCTTAGTATCCATTGGGCTACAGAGTCAAGCATCAAAGACACAAAATGACAAAAAGGATGATGCGACCGATGCAAAGAAAACGTAGTTAAAACAAAACACAAACTGTGCAAGCGCACTTATTGAAAACAAAAATTTAACCTAAAAAAAATAGCCAAAAAGTGAAACTAATTGCCTTTTTTTAACAGCTTGCAGTATCTTGCATGTTCACAAGCAACTTTGTATAGATGAAACACGAACGGTTGGAGCAATGGTACCAAAGCTTGAAGCAACACTCCTTGGAAAAGATGAACAAATTCATCTTCCACTTCAAATGACACCAATGTACAACTGCCCCAAAATGAGTCCATGTATCCAATCTGCTCGTGTTGAACTAAATATGCTTCTTTGGCTTCTTCATCAAAAGTATATGCATGCTCAAGTAAAAGTGGAATATTTGCCTTCCCGTTGGTCTCCAACCAAGCAAAATGTCTTACGGGGCATCCTATTGAACTAAACATGCTTCTTTGGTTTCTTCTTCAAAAGTATTTGCATGCTCAAGTACAAGTGGAATATATGCCTTCCCGTTGGTCTCCAACTAACCAAGATGTCTTATGGAGCATCCCCTTGATCGTACAAAGACTGAACTCTTCTTGCATGCTACAACTTGAATAGTTGCTTTATCAACCATGGCAACCTCAACATGATTGTGAAGACTTTACTCATTTGGTTCAAATGACGATACGACTGTACTGCATTCCTTAGTATGTTGCCCACAAACTTCAGACTTGGTAAAAATTGAATTATTTATAAAAAGAAATTCATCAAGCCCATGGGTAGTTCTTTCATGCATAGCATGTTCAAGTTCATGACCTTGAGACACAAATGCATCCTTTTCAACTTGACTGAGACTTTCATGCATGTCTATCTTCTCATGTCTAAAAACACGATTATCTTCATTTACTTGAATATCGGAAGAATAATTTTCATCCTTTTCATCAATGGCTTTCTGAGAATACAAAAACCAAAAGTGAGAGCCGCCAGCTATGTTTGCTTCCTTTTCCTGGAAGAGAATAGCAAGATCACTAGTTTCAGATTCAGGATACTTCGTGCTGCCTACAATGATGGTGCCTCAACAAAAAGCTTCATTGATGATGAAACAAACTTATGTTGATTCCCATCAACAAAACTACGAGCAACATTTGAGAGAGGCCTCCTTTGAACATCCTTACTAGCAGCAAAGAACATACCTTGAGCTATTTACTTTTTGAGGGCAAGCAACTCATTTGCTAACCTCTGCACCGCAAGATCCGTCCTTATGATGGAAGAAAATGAATCCAAAGAAATAGAACTTTCTTAAAACCCACTTGCTTCAATCCTTATCTTTGTTAAGGAATTATGATCAGAAGATAAAAACTGAATTGCTGTAGTAGAATACAATTACCTTGTTGATTGATTGATTCTACAAAAACAATGACTATATATATTGAATTCAAAAGATGTAAGTATGAAAAGACATGACTCATCATATTAAATTATATGACGAGTCATGACTGTCCATACTAACATATTGTATAGTTTATGATTATCGTTATTATGCACATAGTAATCCGCATATCATAAATCGCATAGTCAACGCATATAATGAAAGGGTCGTTTAATATTATCGGACAATCACGATACTAGCGTGACTGTCATATACTAACAGTCACGATAGTATCGTGACTGTTCGTATATAACAGTCACAATACTATACATGGTGATAATCGTATTCGACTATTAAGTCGATTAAGTCAATTCAATAATATAGCATTACTTTATTTTATTTTATATTATATTATATTATATATATATATATATGGTTTCACTTATAACCATATTGATATATATTATATATTCAATTATAACCATATTAATATATATTATATATTCAATTATTATATGGTATATATATATATATATATATATATATATATATATATATATATATATATATCAATCATGATTGTCTCGTCATTTATTGAACACGAACGAACAATACTTTAACACTCCCTCTTGAGAGAGAGTTTAATAGATTTTGTAGAATTTTTCATATCATGATATCTGGCCTAATTCAGGACACTTAAAGGTGTCAATCATGATGAGTTATTACATAGTGATAATATAAGTGTTAAGATGTCTGGTCCTATCCGGGACAGACCCTTCCGGGAGTCGATCCTAACAAATTATCACCCAACAAGTAATAACATAAGCAACAAGATGTCTGGTCCTATCCAGGACAAACCCTTACGGGAGTCGATCTTGAAGCCTGGTTACTATTGTCAAGATTGTCACCTTGACATAGTAACCTACACATACACAGAAGATCGTCATCTTCACAAATTTTGAAATATTTCAATATTTTATTCATAAAAATGTACATTAA
>MU224887.1:2985602-2999427 GCA_018584345.1 Thuja plicata
ATAATTTCAAGACCTAAGAAGTAGTGAAGTAGGCCCATATCCTTCATGTCGAATTCAGCTACTAGGTCCTTTTTACATTTATCAATAAGATGGTCTTCTCCTGTAATGAGTAAATCATCGACATAGAGAACTATAATTATCATATCGCCTTTTTCAATTTTGAAATATATATTAGGGTCTGCAGTATTCTTAGAGTACCCTAATTTGCTCAAGTATTGATCTATTCTTTCATACCATGCTCTGGGAGCCTGCTTAAGTCCATAGAGTGTTTTCTTTAGTTTGCATATGTATTTATCTTTGTCATGAGTGAGGAATCCTTCCGGTTGTTCAATGTAAACTTCTTCCTCAATTTTACCATTTAGAAATGTAGTCTTAACATCCATCTAATGTACTTTCCATCCTTTAGAAGCTGTAATTGCAAGTATAGTTTTGACAGATGTGTATCGTGCTACTGGAGAAAAAGTTTCTTCATAGTCAATGCTTGCCTTCTGTGAAAAACCTCTTGCAACAAACCGAGCTTTGTGTTTATCAATACTACCATCTAGTGCATATTTGATTTTGAATAGCCATTTTGATGATACAACTGACTTATGTTTAGAGCTAGGAACAATATCCCATACATCATTTTTTAGAATGAACTGATATTCTTCAACCATTGCTTCCCTCCAGGCTTGATTTTATAAGGCTTTCTCAACACTAACAACTTCAGATTCTGAGAGTTCGGATAGAAGTGCAGTGTAACATTTTTGTGTTCTAGTTCTTTTGTTCTCTCTGAAAATTTGTGCTGGTTCCATATTGTTCTCTTCAAGCATTTTTCTAGCCCATAATGGTCTCTTATTATTATTATTTTCGTTATCTGAGAAAGAAGGTTCAAAGTCTGGGATTGCTTCTTCATTATTTATAGGTGTTGAATTCATGTTTGAATTGATATCCTCCCTCTCTTTCTCAAATGAGAGATCTCTATCTAAATCTATAGAGATGTTATCCTCATTATCTGTAGATAAGAAGTTTTCTTCAAATTTAACATCTCTGCTTACTTCTACTATTTTCTAACCAGGTATATAGATTCGGTATCCTTTAGAGTCCTCATTGTAGCCTAGGAAAATACCTTTCTTGCCAGAAGGTTCTAATTTAGTCATTTTCTCTTTTGGTACATGTATATACACAGGACAACCAAACACCCTTAAGTGACTTAAGTCAGGTTTAACTCCTGTGAATACTTCTTCTGGTGTGGTGTTTTCTAGTATAGCATGAGGACATCTGTTTTGAAAATAAACTTCAGTGTTAGCGGCTTCTGCCCAATACGATATGTGAATATTTTGATCATGCATCATGGCCTTTGCTTCTTCAATGATGGTTCTATTCTTTCTTTCTGCTACTCCATTCTATTGAGGATTATAAAGTATAGTATACTCCCTCTTAATCCCAACAAATTTATAATAGTTTTTGAAGTTATTAGAGGTGAATTCCCCACCATTGTCTGATCTAAGAATTTTAATTTTCTTACAGGTTTGATTTTCTACTAGTGCTTTGAGTTCTTGAAATTTGGCTAGAACCTCACTTGACTCTTTAATTTTTAAAAAATATATCCATGTTTTCCTTGAATAGTCATCCACAAAGATTAAATAATATAGGCCACCAGAGAAGGAAGGGGTAGACATAGGACCACATACATCAGTATGGATGAGTTCTAGAATGTTATTTGACTTATGTTCACTTGTGGGAAAAAATCCTTTAATGTTCTTCCCTAACGCACATCCCTTACAAATGCTAGAGTGTTCAGATCTTAGGGAAGGTATGCCAGAGGTGATTTTATGTAGTGTTGGAAGGGCATTATATCTAATATGACCTAGTCTTTTGTGCCAAATCTCATTATTTTGTTGTACATTGTGATTTAAGGCTACCTTTTGTTCATTACATAGCTTGTACAAACTACCCTCTCTGGACCCTATAAGAATGGCATTTTTTATATTAGTATTTTTAGTCCAGAGCAGGAATTTGTCTTCATTGAATGTTACCCTGTATCCTTGATCAGCTAGTCCAGAAATAGAAATTAAGTTCCTCTTTATTCTTGGTATGTACAACACTTCTTTTAACTGTAGGGTTACTCCATCTCTTATCTTTATCAAACAGGTCCCAATTCCTTTTACTGGATAAGTGGAGTTGTCTCCAATAGTTACCTCTTATGTAGAGTTCCCTGGGAAGGTTTCGAACTGATCCATGTATCCAGTGATATTTCTAGATGCACCACTACCTATTATCCAGGTACTTTTGTTAGAATTTAATTCACTTGCCAAGGCTAAGAAGAAAAGTGAATTTTCTGTTCTTTTCACTTCAACTAGTGCTGCTTGTATTTTTGTGTTTTTCTGGACAATATTTGTGAATATGTCCATATTTGTCACATTTGTAACATTTTACTTTGGAAAGATCTCTTTTATTGAATTGTTTCCCATTATTTGACTGTTTCAATTTTCTCTTCCTTTTCTGAGGTGTTTTTTTGTTGCTAAAAGTGTTAATGTGAAGAGCTTGTATTTCATTTTCATTACTAGATCCCATTCCTCTTTAAATCAGTCTGGATTCCTCTTGAGTACAATCATTCTTTAGCTACTCGAATTTTGGTAATGGTGGTCTAGTGCTTATGCATTGAATGAAGGTTTCCCATGAGGTGGGTAAACCTTTGAGAGAAATTAGGGTGAGTTCAGAGTCGTCTACTTTATTTCCAATGCAAAGGAGTTGATCTCTTATTCGGAGATTCTCAGAAAGTATGAAGTGATAGTTTCTCCTTTGTTCATTTTCATATTTAAAAGTTGACTTTTCAGAGTTAGAATTCTACTAGCATTATTGATCTCAAATGTGTCTTGAATGATATTAAACATTTCAGAAGCATTGGTAATTCTTGATATGCTAGGAAGAATGGAGTCTTTTACTGAGTCAATTATCAGTTTCCTGGCTTTATTGTTCCTTCTTTTCCATGTGGTCTTCTTTGTCTCATTTTCAGGAATTTTAATATCTTTCTCTATGTACTCCTCTAATTCGAGTTCCATAAGAAGAGAGGTAAGTCGGGTTCTCCAAGATATAAAATTTGAAGGACCTTCTAATATATCTTCCATTCTCATGCAGTGAGCCACCTCAAAAGAATTATGCTCAAGAATTACGTAGTTTGAAAATATGCTCAACTATAGATTCTCTAGGGTTTATATTTTAGCTCCTTTTAATAACCTTGCTTCTCTGATACCATGTTAAGGAATTATGATCAAAAGATAAAAACTGAATTGATGTAGTAGAATACAATTGCCTTGTTGATTAATTGATTCTACAAAAACAATGACTATATATATTGAATTCAAAAGATGTAAGTATGAAAAGACATGACTCATCATATTAAATTATATAACGAGTCATGACTGTTCATACTAACATATTGTATAGTTTATGATTATCGTTATTATGCACAGTAATCCGCATATCATAAATCGCATAGTCAACGCATATAATGAAAGGGTCGTTTAATATTATCGGACAGTCACGATACTAGTGTGACTGTCATATACTAATAGTCACGATAGTATCGTGACTGTTCGTATATAACAGTCACAATACTATACATGGCGATAATCGTATTCGACTATTAAGTCGATTAAGTCGATTCAATAATATAGCATTACTTTATTTTATTTTATATTATATATATATATATATGGTTTCACTTATAACCATATTGATATATATTATATATTCAATTATAACCATATTAATATATATTATATATTCAATTATTATATATATATATCATGATTGTATCATCGTTTATTAAACACAAACGAACAATACTTTAACAATCTTCTCGACGAGAATGAGATCATCCTCGATTTTAATCACCAAAGTCTGCGCAGCTGCAAGAGTAATCGAGGCTACTCTTAATAAGAAACTAACTTCAGGAATTTGAGAGTTGACAAAGAAACACTTCAAATTTTCAACTATAGGCTGAGCAACAACTAGAATTCTTCGTCTCAACTTGTTGAAATGTGCAACGAATTCACGCATCGGCACGTGAGACGCCTTCTTCAATTGGGTGATCTGGGCCAACAAAGCATGAGCATCTTCAGGAGGCTTGAACCTTTCTTCAAACTAGGCTATGAGAGTAGCCCAGCTTGTAATACTTCGTGGCGGCAGATAGTAAAACCAGTCAGCAGCCATGCCTCGGAGAGTTTATACAAACAGCCTCACAGACACATCCTCATGTTCAACACCATGAACATCATATGCAATGTAAAAAGAAGCAATATGTCCGTCAGGATGTTGTCCATCACTGAAGAACTTAGGAAAATTCTTTCGTGAGCCATCAGGAAGAGCATGTAGAGGTAGAGTCAAATTCAATGAACCAAAAGCATTTCCCCAAGGACCTTGGGCAACCATTTACATGTCCTTGCTGAAAGCTCGAAATACTACAAGAAAAAAAAAATACAATGAATAGGACACAGATATACCACAAACAAAAGCGTGAGGCTTTCAAATGCATATCATGTCCCCAACGGTGTAATGTTGCAAAGGCCTTCTCAACTGCTCCTACGGCGTCAAACTATTGTCGCACTTTTCTAAATTGTTCCTTTGTCAGAAATCAACTTGCACGCATTGTTTTTTTAGTACAATAGCTTATGCAAGTCGTACGGGGATGCCTGGAAACTTCTACGCAATTCATGTGTGATGGAAGAGTTTGTACGGCAATGGGATAAGTCGTATAGTGTTGGGGGGTCATAGATGTTGTTCGTACGGAGAGGGTGGGGCTTGTACAGTAAAGATGCAACCTGTATGGTGAATGGGTAGTCCGTATGGGGTGTGTACGAGATGTAGGTGACCATACGATCACTTTCCTCAGCCCAGCGTACGGTCTAAGGGCCGTATGGCCACAATTTACCTTCCTTCACATCGATTTCCCTGATTCAAAGGCAAGTATAAGATTGAACATAGAACAATAATTTGATGCACCAATACACAAATTTGGACTCGCACATGCAAGATGTAATTTTATTAATAATGACAGCACTTTGGATTACAATAATCTCGGACGCAAAGAAAGCAAATTAGAGTGAAGAGTTACTCCCACCGAAACTGAAAATACCAAATAGCGAGGGTCTTTCACCTCTAAAATAGCATACAACAGAACTCCAATTGGAATTTGCAATCACAAATAAAATATAAAAATTGCATACCAACTACATCCTACAGTCGGCCATAAATATGGCTTCGGGGGAACTTCCCGAAGGAGTACAAAGAGTACCGACACGGCTACACGCTACTCGACGACTAAAAAAATAAAAAATAAAAGATGGGCCCGAGATATACATAAATCGATCGCGAACCCAAATACAAATATTTTATTTTATTTAATAACGGGGACATTACAGTCCTCACGTCCCAATAATTTCTTGTCCTCAAGCAAATGCAAACTGGGGTGTTTCAGATTCTGTACGCCTTCCCAGGTGGCGTCTTATATCGGCAGATCTTTTGAGCGTACAAGGAACTCCTTGACGGTGCGTGTCCTTGACTTCTTCTCCCATACATCGATGATCTCCGTCGGCTCCAACACTTTCCTTCTTCGTTGATGGGCAACATATCCTTTGACACAATGATGTGCTGTCCCACGGCCTTCTTCAAGCAAGACATGTGGAATACATTGTGGATCTGACTCCCTTCGGACAGTTCCAATTCGTAAGTGACTTCACCTACCCTCCGGACCACACAATAGGGCCCGTAAAATAGTGGCCTCAACTTTTCTTTGCCTCTTGTCTTCAGAGAAGATTGTCTGTAGGATTGAAGTCGGAAGTGTTGTCATAATTTTAGTTTTTATAAAATTAACGACGACTATACAAAATTTAATATTTTTTATTAAATTTAATATGGTTCTTTTTAAACTCTAAGTTTTTCCTAAATAAATAAATATTTTTGTTTATTTATTTAAAGTTTTAGTCGTAGAATCATGGCTTGCAAAGAGTAAAGACGTCGAATACAAGGGAAGAACATGGAGTTTATCTGTTGTTTAAACCAATAGATCACGCCATTCGTGGAGGGACAAGTCGTTTTTGCTAAGGATTCTTCTCTTCTTTATATGGGCTCGCGTTTTGGCATTTCATGATCTGTTTTTGTTGCTTGTGCTCATTCCTTGGTCATTTTCGAGCTCATTTTTCAGGTCCTTTGTTTTTGCAGTGTATTGGTCGTTTTTAACAAAAACGTGGCTTTCAGTGGTCTCTTTATAGTCTTTATGCTTTCCCATTGATCGTTTTAACATATGTTGGCCGTTTTTGGTAAAAACGTGGCTTTTTAGTAGTCTGAATGTGGTCGTTTTTGCCAGCATGTTGGTCGTTTTTGTTCTAAAATGGTTTTTGCATATATTTTTCTGGTTATTACAGCCATATCTAAGGTTTGAAAATGACATTTTTGTCAAAAACGTGATGGTTCTTGAAACTTCCAGATTCTTGTTTTGCCATTTTAGAAACCTGCGGCTAATGTCTTCTGATTTTCTTTTTGGATGTTTGATGTCTTTGCGATTATTTTTAGTGTTTTGCTTGGAGAGTTCTTTCCAAACGATTAATGGATGTTCTCATTCTCAAGAGAGTAAAAAAAAAAAAATTCTGAATTGTTCTTTGCTGAAAGTGAATGATTCCATGTTCTACGTGCTCAATCCAAATATGTAATGTCCCCAATTTTAGCAGGTATTAGCTGTGGTTTTGTCAGCTCATTATCACGACCCTTGTGAGTTGACACCTGGTTTTGAGGGTCCCAGTTGGCAAACTCTCTATTTTTAGTAAGTCTGGACTTACTATTTTTAGTAAGTCAGTTGGTCACTGTTTATCTCTAACAGGGTAGTATCAGCAATGGCCAATGCTTCAGACAGTGTTCAGAGTAGGCAATTTTGTGGCTGGGATTTACTATTTATAGTAAGTCTATTTTTGGCAGTTGTTATTTTTGGCAGTGCAGTGGATGGCTATGTCAGTTTGGCATGATCAACAGTGGATGCGAGATTTATCGCATAAGTTCATATTTATTAATTAAAATTTATAATTTATTAATTAATAATTAAGCCACATTATTATAATAATACTTTATTATTATAATAAGTTAGAAGTTGTTATTTAAAAGATTGGTTAACTGATGCATCTTTTGGGAAACTGTGGCTACAAAAGCATTATAAATATGGGCTCATTCTTGGACTTGGGCATCAAATGAATTATTATTTATTTTGGTTTGTTTCTCTGAGGAGAAGTTCTGATTCGTAGAATCAAATCCCTTGATGAGGTATAAGAGTTTGATACTGAATTTTGTATCGCAATTTGCTATTGATGTAAAGCAATTGCAAGATTTCTCTATTGTGTTTCATCTGTATTTAAGAGAGGATTTATGAAGCATTGATATGCACACTGAGGGTGCGAATTAATTCTGGAATGAATGTTATCAAAGATGTTATGATCTTATGTATTCTTTCTGATTTTCAAAATTAAAACTGGTTAAGAGTTTCGAATTTTTTTGACTTATCGAATTGTAAATCGATCAAGTCCTTGGCACGTGAATCGGCTGGGAGGTCTGGTCAATTGTGGACGTGGTTACCTAGCAGGGTAGAAACGGTTTATGCTTTGGCTACGCAGGTTCAGTGGCTGCATGTGGTAACTGTTATTGGGCATCGCGGGTTGAGGGGGGCATTACAGCATCTGATTGCAACAGCAATCATTAGCAGCTCCAGCCGTAAGTGAAAGCCACGAATGCCACTTCCAATGTAACATATGGTTACAAGCCTGCGCAGTGGGAATAGGTTTCGCGGCTGATAGACAGGGTCACGCGGCCAGCATGCATCAACATTAAAACATAAGGTAGAATCGACATCTTTGGTTAGTAATAATTGTTGTTAAGTGGAATGTAATGACAACATATATAACAGAGTTTTCTTAAATAATCATGATCATGAACGATAAGGTTTACTGGCAAAAATTGTTGTTTAATTTTAAATTTTGGAAAAGAGTTAACAAATAGGAAGTTTATTTATATTTGTTTCAAAAGCAAAGTTTAGTTATATTATCATGTGAAGTGCAATCGGGTGAGTTTGCAAGAGGAGCCAGTCAGGCTAATTACAGTGGTATCAGAGCGGTTTCCTGCCAGCCTGCAGGGAAATCGGGTTCATTCTTTTTTATTATTATTTGGGGATTCAATTATGGCAGACGACAGGAGATTTATTCCCGGTAGGCATTACCACCGGAGAGGTCCACCCCCACTAAATGAAGGGGATGTCGATATTCAGTTTGGCATAGTGCTTGGTGGTGATGCTAATAATCCAGGTGGTTCAGGCGGTTCAGAAGGTACTACACGACCCACAGCTGCTACTGAAGCAGATATAGACAAGGAGACTAGGGAGACCTTCAGGAACCTAGCAGCTGGCCAGCATCATGTAGCTGATGTATTACATACGCTTTCTGACACCTTGAGACGGATGGTATTACCGAGGGACCAGAGTAGGGAGAGATCATGTGATGCTTCTGTCACATCACATAGATCACGGATTGATGACAGGCACAGGGATTATGAGCATAGAGCCCAGAGAGATGACAAAACAGATAGGGCAGGTGACAGGGGAGATCAGTTCAGACCACAGGGGCCTCGATTTGTGAGACCGGAGGTCGATGCAGTCAACACTGACGCTAAGGATGTCCCCTTTGCCGATGATATAGTCACTCACTATGCTAAGTGGGATGCCCTTCCTCAGGCCTTGAAGCAGAATTTGAACTTTGACAAATACTTGACACAGAAACAAGAGCACTCGAGGGGAAGATTGGAGCAGGATAGGCAAAGGATGGGGCAGAATGATTTGAGACAGGTGACTAGCAAGATGATGCTAGCACATTTTGATGGCAGCGGTAGGGTCACTGCTAGAACTTGGGTCCACAAGCTCGACACCTACCTCGCATTGCGCCCTATGACTGAGGAGGATGCCATTAGATTTGAAGTTTTCCATTTAGATGGGACTGCACATGACTAGTGGTACCATGGGTTGAGATCACTACATCATAACCAGATTACTATCTATCAGGAGTTTGTGGATAGGTTGATTAAGCGCTTTGACAGAAAAGATCCAGAGGTTTATTTTAGAGAGATGGCTCATTTACGACAGATAGCTAGTTTAGAGGGCTTCATCAACAAGTTTCAGCGCTTATCAGTCATGGTGTATGATATCTCAAATCGGAGGAGAGTGATGCTATTTTTGGAGGGGTTAGCAGAGCCACTCCGTGGATGGGTTAAGTCTTTGGACCCACCCACTTTATAGGAGGCGATGAAGAAGGCCTGAGATATTGAGTCATCATCTCGGAGTAAGGGTGCCCCGAAGTTATCTGGTCCCCCACCTGTTGATGAGGAGTCTCCACCAATTGTTGAGGACAAGGGCAAGACAACAGGGAGATTTGATGATACTTCCAGAGAGGACCTAAGGAGGAGACAACTTTGCTTTTGGTAAAAGAGGCCTTTCTCTAAAGGTCATACTTGTGCTTTGAGGCCGAAAGGGGCAGTAAACCGTAGCATGTGGGTTTACACGGATAAGATTGAGGAGTCATCGCAGCAACATGAGGATGAGGACAGAGATGATCCTATTGGGGATCGAGTCTATACTGTGATGAGTGTTTATAACCTCATATTTGACTCACATGATCAGGATTTACATCAGGTGCAGAGTCGGTATGTACCTAAGATGGATTGGTTGGAGGATGACTGGGGAGAGTCAGTGAAGTTTAGTATGATGAGTTCTCCTGTTGAGTCATCTTCTGGTGATGTCCAAATCTCCACTTCATCAGAGCAAGCACTTGGGGTTATTATATAGGGTATGTTAATGGTGTTGCTGATGTCACGGGTTTACAGTTGGTTCCGAGATGACAGGGATGTCACGTGCTTCTTATGGGATCCGGGTGGAGGTTCCAGTGAGATACTCGATTGCTTGAGGACAAGCAATTTTGGGGAGGGAGGACTGTGATATCCCCAATTTTAGCAGGTATTGGCTGTGGTTTTGTCATCTCATTATCGCGACCCTCGTGAGTTGACGCCTGGTTTTGAGGGTCCCAGTTGGCAGACTCGCTATTTTTAGTAAGTCTGGACTTACTATTTTTAGTAAGTCAGTTGGTCACTGTTTATCTCTGACAGGGCAGTATCAGCAATGGTCAGTGCTTCAGACAGTGTTCAGAGTAAGCAATTTTGTGGCTTGGGATTTACTATTTATAGTAAGTCTATTTTTGTCAGTTGCTATTTTTGGCAATGCAATGGATGGCTATGTCAGTTTGGCATGATCAGCAATGGATGCGGGATTTATCGCATAAGTTCATATTTATTAATTAATATTTATAAATTATTAAATAATAATTAAGCCACATTATTATAATAATACTTTATTATTATAATAAGTTAGAAGTTGTTATTTAAGAGAGTGGTTAACTGATGCATCTTTTGGGAAACTGTGGCTACAAAAGCATTATAAATATGGGCTCATTCTTGTACTTGGGCATCGAATGAATTATTATTTATTTTGGTTTGTTTCTCTGAGGAGAAGTTCTGATTCGTAGAATCAAATCCCTTGATGAGGTATAAGGGTTTGATACTGAATTTTGTATCGCAATTTGTTGTTGATGTAAAGCAATTGCAAGATCTCTCTACTGTGTTTCATCTGTATTTAAGAGAGGATTTCTGAAGCATTGGTATGCACACTAAGGGTGCAAATTAATTCTGGAATGAATGTTATCAAAGATGTTATGATCTTATGTATTCTTTCTGATTTTCGAAATTAAAACTGGTTAAGAGTTTACAAGTTTTTTTGACTTATCGAATTGTAAATCAATCAAGTCCTTGGCACGTGAATTAGTTGGGAGGTCTGGTCAATTGTGGACGTGGTTACCTGGCAGGGTAGAAACGGTTTATGCTTTGGCTACGTGGGTTCAGTGGCTGCGTGTGGTAATTGTTATTGGGCATCGCGGGTTGAGGGAGGCATTACAGCATCCGATTGCAACAACAATCATTAACAGCTCCAGCTGTAAGTGAAAGTCATGAATGCTACTTCCAATGTAACGTATGGTTACAAGCCTGCGCAGTGGGAATAGGTGTCACAGCTGATAAATAGGGTCACGTGGCCAGCATGCATCAACATTCAAACACAAGGTAGAATCGACAACTTTGGTTAGTAATAATTTTTCTTAAGTGGAATGTAATGACAACATATATAACAGAGTTTTCTTAAATAATCATGATCATGAACGATAAGTTTTACCTGGAAAAAACTATTGTTTAATTTTAAATATTGGAAAAGAGTTTACAAAAAAGAAGTTTATTTGTATTTGTTTCAAAAGCAAATTTTAGTTATATTATCTTGTGAATGGAATCGGGTGAGTTTGCAAGAGGGGCCAGTCAAGCTCATTACAAAATATGCAAAAGAAACATAATAGAAGCCACCATGTCTACAATGATGCTGAAACAAGAATTTTCAACCTATTTCCTACAATGATGAAATACAAACATGAGCCTTCCCAAGAAGTTTGTAAGCATCGGATATATTATGCAATGTTGTATAAAAGATGTTGTTCAAATACCTTTCAAAAATTTGTATCTCCATTTGCAAAAGCCGAGTACTCGTAGGCATCCTAATTCTACATGCAACCATGGCCTTTCCTATGTATTCGAAATCATAACTTTTCTTGCATTTGCAGCAATGGTTTGCCAAAACATACATATATCTACCTTGAGAAATCTGAAATCTCCTTTACTTCCATGAGATGAGAAATAAGGAAAAGCTTGCAGACATATGTCATACATCAGCAATTGCCATACCCATTATGAGCAAAAAATTATGGAGTAAAGATTGCAACATGTTTAAAGGATGTGTTTATATGTGTAATTGAAAGTGCAATGCTTCCAAAAAGCTCCATTTCCAAGTCCTAATTGTTCCAAAAATGGTGATTGCAAAACTCTCCTTACATGTAGTCATTCATGAAATTCAATATGCAATACCCACAAAAAGTTCCATTTGTAAGTCATCACTTTTTCTTGCAAAATTCAGAAGTTTTTAGGTCCTTTGCATTTGCAACTACATGTTGCTCTACATGTGATGGAAGATGCAATCTCACCCAAAACCTCCAATGTTATTCCTCCCTTATTTCTGAATTCGGAAGTTTTCATACCCATTACATGTACTGCTACATGTAATCAAAAATGTAATTGTCTTAAAAAGTTCCCTACTTTTCCATATCCAGGTCGGAGGTTTTCATACCAACTACATGTTTAGCTACATGTAATGAAACATGCAGTCGCACCCAAAACTTTCATCACTGTCCTTTCCAAAATAGGAATTTGTTACACCAACTACATGTTCAGTTGCATGTAGTGAAAAATGTAATCGCATCCAAAACTTCTACTAGTATCATTTGCAAACCGGAGGTTTTTACTTCAACTACATATTTCATTACATGTAGTTGAATGCGCAGTCGCATCAAAAACCTCCTACAAAACCCTTTTTGAAGAAAGCATTTCCAAATGTAGTCGGAACTTTTTAACCCGACTGCACAATGAACTACATGTATATTACCCGTGCAGTCAAATATGCAGTTGCACCCAAAACCTCCTATTCCACTTAAGAAGTCTTTTACTTTTCTCATGTGGTAGGAACTTTTTTCCTCAACTGCATAAATTGTTGCATGTTTGAACTACACTTGCACCTTCATCTGCAGTGCACTCTAAAACCTCCGAAATGCATCCATGGCCCACAAAAAGCAACTTTTTCACTTCAGCTTTGCTTGAAGCTCAGTTTGCACAGCAATCTACCAAGTTTCAAAATCAAATGTTGCAGGTGTTTATCCAAAGTCAGAAGAAGCAATAATCGGGCACGAAGGAAAGATGAAATTCAAGTTTCATCAATTTTAGAATGTTTTCAAGACTGTTTCCAAGCAGGTGACAGCGGATCAATAAGAGGGATCATGAAATTCTTTCCAGTCATGGGTGAAAATGAAGATCATTAATGCCACCAAATGCAGAGGTCAAAGTGTTATTTTCTGCAGATGTTTCTACCCATGTACAGATTTGAAGATTTCCAACATTTGGCAATCTGGTGACAGAAAAATCTCTTTGATAAGAGATTGATGTAATAGGGGTCGTGTCTTGTCAGACACTTGGTTTATTTTTCATCATGCATTTTATAATATAGTTTTGACAAGGTGTATGTAAAGCATAAAATTGTAATTGCATATGTAGTCAAACATGCAAAGCAAAAATTTCCAATTACATAACTCATTACATGTAATCACATTACATAGGACAGTAATGTTGAATAAGTCAATTGTAGGTAGTTAGTTGTTGAATAAGTCTCGATTATTTGGGTTTCTCCCATTTTTGCTCTCAGCCCCTCAACTATAAATAAAGGAGGGTGCTCATTGTAATTTTTATATTTATGCGTAGCAAGAAAACTCTGGTGAGATTGTGCAACTACAAACTTTGCTTTCATTTGTGCAAGCTAACTTTGAGTGAATAAAAAGTAGGTGATTTTCAATCTTTGAGTTGAGGGAGCTTGTGGATTTATTATTTGTGTTGTTATAAGGAGGATCTTGAACTTGATTTTGTAGACTTTGCGCTATAACTATCAATTTAAGTTAGTTACAGTGAATACATAGTCTTTGAGCTATGATTCATAATTATATAAGAGATAGAGAAGAAGGTTCACATGCTTTAAGTCTTTGTGCTTATTCTATTGAAATCTTGTAGTTTGAAATTATCTATAGATAGTGTATAAGTCTGTGAGCTTATATATATATATATATATATA
>MU224887.1:2999477-3040903 GCA_018584345.1 Thuja plicata
ATATATATATCGTAGTTTATTGTCAACTAGTACACCTAGCAATTAATCTTTCAATTAATTCTGAGTTTATTGTTATTATTGTTTCAACTAAGTATTTGAGTTTCAGGTTATCGTAGTTTATTGTCAACTAGTACACCTAGCAATTAATCTTTCAGTTAATTCTGAGTTTATTGTTATTATTGTTTCAACTAAGTATTTGAGTTTCAGGTTAGATTCTAGTTGAGTTATTAGCAATAAGAAGGGTGCCTCCCCTAAGTTGAGAGGAGAGATTAATTCTCACATATTGTGCCTAAATAGTTCATTTTGAAAGTATACTTACGGCTACTTACAAAATATTTAGCCAACAGTTTTTGGCAACTCTATTGAGATCAAACGCATAAGTGTTTCTTACGAACTCACTTTGAGCAGTTGTGATTAATACATTGTAACTATTTCCGGTTTTTTTTAAAAGGTTGATAAGAAGATTAATCAAGAAGTCTTTGAGCTTCTTATTTATTTTCTCGTCCTAGAGAAGCGACGGAGGACTTCGTTCCTTCTTAAACACTTCGCTTCTTTGAAATTTTCTCAAAATTCTACACACTTTTCAACTGTAGTCTTGTTTTGAAAAAAGAGAAGACTGAAACGTTTGTTCTAAAGGAGAGAACTAAATGAAGTTTCATCCCAAGTTAAAGGATTACTTCCAGTTTGATCTAGTTGATCCACACTGGAAGGATTCAAGCATTATTATCAACGGAGGAAGGGTGAATCGTCAAAGTTCTTACCAAGTTGGTCCCAAGAAGCTAGGCTTGCTCTTCTAGCTCTGTCATCTCCACTTGAGCAAACTACTAGTTGTCCACCATTGAAGAAGAAGGATTCTCTGCCAAGTGAAGAATCACCTTTCTTTTTCAAGTCGTTGATTGCATACACTCCAATTTTTCCAACAATGGCTATTGTAGGTCCATGCGGGACTTCATTTGGTCCTTTGGATTTAACTCCACCGCTTCACCCTCTTCCACAAGGCTCCTGTAAGAACTTTCCTAAGTTTTACAGTGATGGAAAGCAACATCCTGACAAGCATATCAAGGCATTTTAGTGGTGTGCTTGGTGTTGAACATCAAGATGTCTCTGTAAGGCTCTTCATAAAGACTTTACAAGGCATTGTTGCAGATTGGCTCTATAATCTTGCTACTGGAGCCATTACTCATTGGGATACAATGAAGACTAAGTTTGAAGCACGCTACAAGCCCGCTAAGGATGCGCATGCTTTTCTTGCTCAACTTACTCAGATGAAGAAGGAAGCACATGAAGGCATGCGTGAATTCATTGCCAAGTTCAACAAACAGGCAAATCGGATTCCAACAGCTTCACAGCCTACCACTAAAAACCTAAAATGTTTCTTCATTAATACACATTTCAGAAGTCAGTTTCCTGTTAAGGAGGGTTATTCCTACGAATGTGGAGAATGCTCAAACTTTGGCAACAAAGATTGAGGATGATCTTATCATGGCTGGTAAGATTCGCAAGGACCAATCAAAAGGGAATTCTTTCAACGGGAATTCTTACAACGATGGTTCAGCTTCAAGCAGTACCGACCCTATGGTTCAGAAGCTAGCCAATGAGTTACTTGCTCTTAAAAAGAAAATTTCTCAGGGATCTTTTGTTGCCCCCACACAAGGATGTCCCACGGGGGACATTTCCAAATGTTGCTCACAACTATGCAACTAAGAATCAAGCAAAGCTTCCCCCTCCTCCAAAGAGGCTTGCACTTGAAGCTCCGCCAGGCAGATCAGCCACGGGGTACTATGAGAATGATCAAACTGGTTTTATACCAGAAGATTATCAAGAGGAGGAGAATGCTGCTCTATATACTGAAAATGATGAAGCAACTGGTGACTCTAGCATTGGGTACGTACACTATGATGATACAGAACCTGAGGATGATTTTGGGCATGCATACACGTTTATGACACGTTCTCAAACGCAGTTAGCTCGTCAAAGAGAGGAGGTCGCAAAGGCAAAAGGTGTTGATAAAGTACAAACACCAATCACTACTGCAAAACGAGGAACTCCACTGCCAACCCTTCCTAAGGATGCAGCTAATAACCAAGCAAGTACGCCTACTCCTATTTCATCTAATGTACCCAAACCCAGTACGTCAAATCCAAAGCCTCGGGCTGAAAATTTTCCTACTTCCTTAGCAACTTCTTTTCAAGCCTTTGATACCATAGATCATGCTAAAAAGACCAAAGTTCAGATGTCTGAGGTTGAATACCTTCAAGCGTATCCAAATCAGCTGGAAAGGCTTACTAAGTTTGTCAAAGATTCCCAACCCACACAAGCTCTCAATAATGTTTCGGAGCCTAAGAATTTACCCAATAACCTGGTTACTATCCCGACATCCATTTCTGGAAAAATAGAGCCTTTTTATATTTCCTTGTTGATTAATGGTTTCAAGCTTAGCAATTGTGTTATTGATTCTGGAGCCTCTGATAGCGTCATGCCAGCTAAAGTAGCTAATGCATTCGGTCTTACCTTGACAAAGATTTTCAGAAGTTGTTATTCCATGGAGAATAAGCAAGTGCCTCTCAGAGGGCAAATTAAGGATGCACAATTTGCATTCGCTTCCTTCCCAGAAAAGAAGATTAAGATGACCGTCTTGGTCGCAGACGTTCCTGCTTCTTATGGAATGTTACTTGAGCATAACTTCTGTAAAGATGTAGGTGGTGAAATTAACATGGATATGTCTAAGGCAAGGATACCCGTCAAGGGTGTTATGCAGAAACTACTTCCTGAGAGGGAGACCAAGTACATAGTACCCTCATGCTCAAATTTTGTTTGAGTCAGCGAGAATGGGAAACTACTACCTTCATGCTGATGAAATTCCAGAATTTGCACAAGACTGGACTTATGGATCAGAAGGTTCTTCCTGTCTCTCCGATACTCATAGATTTGCATATACAAGCGAAGATCAAGAGACGAACCTCAGTTCAGATGGATCTTTCACCATGGTTGAAGAAGAATCTTCCACAATGGTTAAAAAAGTTGTGAGTCCTACTCAAAGTCCTACAGAAGCAAGTACATTTAGTTCCAATGATGTTTGGATGTTGAAATTTGACGGTAGCTACGCGTCTTTGGGATCCGGTGCGGGGATAGTCTTGATATCTCCAAAAGGTGGATTTTCCCCGTTTTCCTTCAAATTGATGTTCAACAATACGAACAACATAGCTGAATATGAGACTCTGTTGTTGGGTATTTAAATGGCGCACAAGAATGGAATTAGAAATTTGCATGCCCAAGGTGATGCCGAATTAGTGGTTTGTCAAGTTCGTAATCAGTACCATACAAGAAATGAAAGGTTGAAACATTAACGCAATTTGGTGTGGCATTGCATCGAGCCATTTGATGCTTTCAACATTTTTGCAGTTCCAAGGGAGTATAATGATAGAGCTGATTCTATTGCTACATTGGCTACTTTATTGATTCCTCACAGAGATTTGTTGATCACCTATATCAAATTGAGTTGGTTTTTCGTCCAAGTGTTCCAGACAATTCGGATCATTGACACGTTTTCAACGCTGATAAGCAAATTATCAATTTCCTTGAAACAAAGGATAATTTTGATGAGCTCTATTTTGAGGGCAGCGAGTCATCATCCAGAGAAATCAGTTCCCGATATTGATTCAAAAACTGGTGAAGAATTCATTCAGTTGAAGGGAAACAAAATCCCTAAAGGTCTAGTCTCTCTTGAGAGGTTTTTTGACAAACATGATAGGTATGTCAATGAACAACAACAATCAGGGACCGGTTCTACCATGGAGTATGAGATATACAATCTGGGATCAGAGCATGATCCAAAAATGGTCAACATTGGAAAGTGTTGTATTCCGGAAGAAAGGGAGAGGTTTATATCTTTGTTATGTCAATATATTGATGTCTTCGCGTATTCATATGATGATCTAAAAGCCTTTCTTCAAAAAAATGTGCAACATGAAATTCCTATCAAGCTTGGTGTCATTCCATTCCGATAGAAGCAGAGGCAATATAATCCAAAGATTTCAGGAACAATACTCTCTGAAATCCAAAAGATATTGGATGCACGGATTATCTTTCCTATTCACCATTTTACGTGGATAGTGAATATAGTACCAGTGCGTAAAAAGAATGGAGAAATTGCATTTGTGTGGATTTCAGGAATCTCAATTAATTGTCATTAAAGGATAATTATCCTTTGCCGATAATGGATCAAGTTCTGTAGATAGTAACGGGTTCCGAAATGTTGTCCATGTTGGATAGATTTTCTGGCTACAATCAAATTGAAGTCAGTGAAGATGATCAACACAAGACCGCATTCACGACGCCATGGAGTACCTTTGCATATCACAGGATGTCGTTTGGTCTCATCAATGCGGGTGCGACATTTCAACGAGCGATGAACCTTGCTTTCTGAGAAATTATGGATATGTTCATTGTTGTTTATTTAGATGACTTGACTGTATTTTCTAAGAATCGGCAGGATCATTTCTATCTTCAGCAAGTTCTTGAAAGATGCAGGCGACATGGTGTTTCTCTTAACACTAAGAAGTCAGTTTTTGGCGTGACTGAAGGAAAGCTTCTAGGACACATTGTGTCCAAAGAAGGCATAAAAATTGATCCTGAAAGGGTTAAATCAATACAAAGTCTTTCGCTGCCCTCAAGCGAAACAACAGTACATTCTTTCTTCAGAAAGGTGAATTTCTTACGAAGGTTTGTTCCAAACTTCGCAGAGAAGACTCGTCATATCGTGGATATGATGAAAGGTAAAAATATCTTCCAATGGAGTTCGAAAGGAAGAGCAACGTTTGCAGACATCAAAGAAGAAATCGTGCATGCTCCAGTATTGGTTTGCCCGGATTACACAAAGAATTTCATCATGTATAGTTATGCTTCTGAGCATACTATGTCTACAATTCTAATGCAGAGAAATGATGGAGTTGAGTCTCCTATCTTGTTTATGAGATGCCCATTGAAAGCTCATGAGTTGAAGTACACTCAAATGGAGAAGCATACTTTTTCCGTTGTTGCGATAAACCATTTCAGGTTCTATATATTCACACGTCGTAGCTTTGGTGCCAAATACTATCGTCAAGACAATCTTGACACAGCAAGATTTTGGTACTAAAAAAGGAAATTGGGTTGCAAAGATCCAAGAATATGACATGGAGATTAAGCCCACAAAGCTTGTTTGTGGCAAAGGTTTATGTCAGCCTATGGCTGAAAATAAAACAACTGAAGTGGAAGCAGAAAGCTCGCAATCTCTTCCAACTATTTTGTTCGTTAGTACAACGGATGAGTGGTATTCTAATATTGCTCATTTTCTTACCTATGGCAAGTGTCCTCCACACCTGTCATATAAGGAGAGACGAAGTATAAAGTTGAAGGTTGTAAACTTTATCCTGTGGGATAGTGGTTTGCATAAGCCAGGTGTAGATGGAACATTTCTTCGTTGTGTTGATAAAGTGCAACAGGTAAGGTTACTTGAGTCTTTTCATAATCTTGCATGTGGTGGTCATTTTTTTGCACCAGTCACAGCTCACAAGATCCTGAGGGCAAGGTATTATTGGCCTACTATGTTCCAAGATGTGTATCGTTGGGTGCGTAAATGCGAGTTGTGTCAACAATTCGTGGGAAAGCAAAAAATTCCTGCTCTACCATTGAAGCCATTGTAATTAAGGAACCATTTCAGCAATGGGGGCTTGATTTCATCGGTGTAATCAATCTGTCTTAAAGTAAGGGGCACACATATGTCCTTACGACAACTGATTATTTCACCAAATGGATGGAGGCAACACCAACAAAGCATGCTACATCTGAGGTGGTGTGCAATTTCTTGAAGGAGAACATCATATCACGTTGTGGTGTTCCCCATAAGATTGTGACAGATAATGCAACTACATTCTCATCCAATGACATTACACAGTTTTCTTATGATTATGGGATCACTTTGGAATCATCCAACTATTAGCCTCAAGGTAATGGTCAAGCAAAATCCACTAACAAGAGCCAGGTTACCATTATCAGGAAGTTGGTGGACGAGAATCAAAGATCTTGGTACAAGGCATTGTATGATGCATTGTGGGCACATCGAATCACACCCAAGCGAGCAATTGACATGTCACTGATTTCTTTTGTTTTAATTAAGTTTTTAATAATAATATATTAAACAATATGTTATTTAATAAACTTAAGTTCCTTTGTTTATATATATTGCATAATTATATTTAAAATATAATGTGTAATTGAATATAAATAAACTCCTGAGTTTTTATCGAATATGATTTATAGTGTTTGCAATTTTTAATGCAAATAATATAAACTCTTTCATAGTCTTTTTGCGCAAACCTTTTGGGTTTGAATGTATTACGTAGTATATCTAAAATAATTGAAAACCGTTTGACAACCTCCGCTGCTTTTCCAATGATCGGATCTTTTAAAACACATTGCAATTTTATAATATAGTATGAGCATCGAATGTCAAAACTCCCGATTAGCCCAAGTGGCAAAGGTTTCATGTTTTGTCGCATATATTGATTTATTCAAAACATGATTTGCAAACATAGAACTCCTTATCGTATTATGCATACAAGAGTTTTAAAAAGCCTTCAAACTCAAACTGTCGTAGAATCATGGCTTGCAAAGAGTAAAGATGTCGAATACAAGGGAAGAACGTGGAGTTTATTTGTTGTTTAAACCAGTAGATCACGTCATTCGTGGAGGGACAAGTTATTTTTGTTAAGGATTCTTCTCTTCTTTATATGGGCTCGCGTTTTGGCATTTCATAATCCGTTTTTATTGCTTGTGCTCATTCCTTGGTCATTTTTGAGCTCATTTTTCAGGTGCTTCTTCATTTTTGCAGTGTATTGGCCGTTTTTAACAAAAACGTGGCTTTCAATGGTCTTTTTACAGTCTTTTATGCTTTCCCATTGATCGTTTTTACATATGCTGGCCGTTTTTGGTAAAAACATGGCTTTTTAGTAGTCTGAATGTGGTCGTTTTTGCCCGTATGTTGGCCGTTTTTACTCTAAAATGGTTTTTGCATATATTTATCTGGTTATTACAGCCATATCTAGGGTTTAAAAATGACATTTTTGTCAAAAACGTGATGGTTCTTGAAACTTCCAGATTCTTGTTTTGCAATTTTAGAAACCTGCGGCTAATGTCTTGTGTTTTTCTTTTTGGATTTTTTATGTCTGTGATTATTTTTATTTTGCTTGGAGAATTCTTTCCAAAGGATTAATGGATGTTCTCATTCTCAAGAGAGTAAAATAAAAAAATTCTAGAATTCCACTGGAAAGATCCTTTCTTAAGTCACGTCTGTCGGAGGAGCGATGAGCTGTGAGAAACCCTTCACAAATCTCTTGTAGTAACTGCACAACCCAAACAATCCACGCAGCACTGAGAGAGTCCTGGGGTGTGGACAATCCAAAATGGCTTGGATCTTCTCCTGATGCACCTAAACCCCTCGACCACTGACAATGTGTCCCAAATATAGTATCTCTATCATTCCGAATTCACATTTGGATCTCTTGGTGAACAATGTTTGCAATTCCATGATTCCCAACACTTCGTCCAAATGGCTCAAGTGTTCTTCCCACGACTTGTTGTAGATGAGTATGTTTTCCAAGAACACCGACAGGAACTTGCGTAGTTCTTTGTTGGAGATGTAGTGGAGCATTGGTCAACGCAAACGGCATGACCAAGAACTCATAATGCCTGTAATGGCAACGAAAAGTTATCTTCTCCACATCTTGTTCCCTCAAGCAGATTTGGTGGTAGCCTGAGCGGAGGTCTATTTTGAAAAAATAGATAGCACCATGTAATTCATCCAACTATTCCTCGATCCTGGGATGGGGTACCTGTTCTTGGTCTTCTTGTTCAATGCACAGTAGTCCACACACATCCGTAGGGTCCCATCCTTCTTTACCAACACCACGGAGGATGCAAAGGAGCTAGAACTGGGTCTAATCCATCCTTTGTCAAGTTCCTGGATTGTCAACTCTATCTCATCCTTGAATTTCTTGGGATGATGATAGGGCGTGGTAATGACATGCTTGGCGCCTTCCTCGAGCTCGATGGTGTGCTCAAAGCCACGGTGCGGTGGTATGCCAGGTGGAATGTCAGTGAAGACCAAACTGTGCTTGTCCAACACAGTCTGAAGCTTGTCATCATGGTAGTATGCGTGTTATCCCTTCACGGGCGCGGACAAAACTAGACAATGTGGAGCCCATACAATATCATCATGTATGAAAATAGCCTCCATTCGTCATGCTGAGATTTCCTTCGGACCTCCGTTGGGCATTCCCCTCAGCACAACTTGTTTTCCACCCACTTCGAAGGAGAACTCCATCCTCTTGAAACTCTGTGTGTATTCATCAAGAGTCTACATCCACTGAATACCACGTATGACCACCATGTCATCCATATCTACCACAAAGAACTCGTCTGTCACTGTGTGATTTCCCATGGTGATGTTTAGTTGCAGAATCAGATGGGTGCATGAAAGAAGGTTTCCACCTGCCACCTTGACCTAAAACCCTTCGTGTGCCTCCGTAGGCAAACCCCTAAGATTCACGAGTGATGAATTTATTAAGTTGAGCGTGGCCCCACTGTCGAGCATGACTACCACCCGTTGTCCCTGAAGTGTACCCCGCACCTAGAATACCATAAACCTCGAAGTGTCAGCAAGTGTCGTAATGGCACCTCCCCTCCGAACCAGTGTGGCAATCCTCTCCACACGGTCAGAAACTTCTTGTTTGTCTCCTTCGGCTTTGATTCTTCATGTTTTTCTATGTCAAACATCACCTCAGTGTAGTGGATTTTTCCCTTGCCCTAATATCGGTGCCCTGGTTCCCACAGCTCCTTACAGTTGAAACAAAGTTTCCTCCTCCTCAGCTCCTATAAGGTGGCCTCATCCAACGATGGCTTCTTTGGTGGGGGATTGTTGTCTCTTTCCTTCGGAGCAAGTGGTGGCTTGGGGTGTGAATAACTTCAAGAGGAAGAGGAAGATGTTGCCATGTCGTGTGCCTTTATTATTGCTTTTATGAGTGTGATGGGGTTGAATCCTTTCACCCAACCTCTGAGAGGTTCGATCAGCCCATCTATGAACGACATAATTAGTCACCTTTCTGAGATATCTGTCACCAGCACAGATAGCCCCTGGAATTCGGCAATGTAATGGTCAACTAACCCGGATTGCTTCAACTTAGCCAGTTCTTTGAAATTAAGTTCTGGGTCTTTCCCGTCGAAGTTGAAAGTATGTGTCTGCCTTTTGTACCCATGCCCGCACATTTGTTGATCCAGCTCCATCAAAAGATAATAGATTTACCTTACCTATCTTCCGCTTAAGGTCATCTTTGTAATAATCACGACCACTGCAACCTAAGTATCTCAATCACAACTCAGCATAATCTCTGAAGGACAGGTTTCCCTCGAGATTTGCGTTCCTCAGGTCTTGCAATATTTGATCTTGCATTTCTTCGAAGGTGGGCTCTCATTCCTTTTGGAATGCTTCGGTCCTTGGCGGAAATGTCGACAATGACGGTCGAGGGTGTGAATGACAATTTGCTCTCCCTGTGACCAAATTATCACCGTCGTGTCCATTTTGGTCATGGTTTTATTGAGTTGTGTCTGACTTCTGGTTAACTCCCTCAATAATTCCATAACTTCAACGGTCGAATCCAGTGGCTCCCCCATTCTGTCGAGAGAACGGTACCTCCTTCTGGTGTACACCCGAAGCTCCTTCTGCATTCACTACCCAACAGGCTGGCAAGATCACTAGCTCTGATACCACTGTAATGTTCTGAAGGCCTTCTGAACTGCTCGTACAACGTCAAAATGTTGTCGCCCTTTTCGAAAATCACCTTGCACGCAATGTTATTGTTCATATAATAGCTTATGCAAGTTGTATGGCGATGCCTGGAACCTTCCCCGCAATTCTTGTGTGATGGAAGAGTCTATACAGTAATGTGATGAGCCGTACGGTGTTGGGGGAGTAGATGTTGTCTGTACGATGAGGGTGGGACCTGTATGGTAAAGATGCAACCTGTATGGTGAATGGGCAGTCTGTACCGAGTGTGTACTGGATGTAGGTGACCATACAATCACTTTACTCAGCCCACCGTACGGTCTAAGGGTCGTACGGCAACAATTTACCTTCACGCCGATTTCCCTGATTTGAAGGCAAGTATAAGATCGAACACAGAACAATAATTTGATGCACCAATACACAAATTTGGACTCGCACATGAAAGATGTAATTTTATTAATAATGACAAGACTTTGGATTACAATAATCTCGTACGCAGAGCAAGCAAAATAGGGTGAGGAGTTACTCCCAACGAAACTGCAAATACTAAATAGGGGGGTCTTTCACCTCCGAAATGGCATACAAAAGAACTCCAACTGAAATTCACAATCACAAATAAAATATCAAAATCGCATACCAACTACAGCCTACAATCGGCCATAAATATGGCTTCGTGGAAACTTCCCGAAGGAGTACAAAGAGTGCCGACACGACTACACGCTACTTAACGACTCTAAAAAATAAAAAATAAAAGATGGGCCCAAGATATACATGAATCGATCTGGACCCCAAATACAAACATTCTATTTTATTTAATAACAGGGACATTACTAGCAGAGTCGCCAAAAACTGTTGGGTGGATATTTTGTAACCGACAGTTTTTAAGGATCAATCGCAAAACAGTGGTTCTAGCCATGGTTTAAAATCGCAGAGATATATTGCAAATATCGTGCATCACAAAGCTGCCTGAAACTCAGCATCGATTTTATCATTGTCGCGCGGCGATTTTAACACGAAAAAATTGTGATTTCTTGTGCGTTTTCTATAAATAAATCAAGGAAAAGTCAAACAACCAAAAGTTAAAAAAACAAAGTAAAAATCGTAGACGCGACTTAGGGTTTTCCATTTTATTTGTTTGGTGAACGATGACTTTCAGCGATGTTGAACGATCGCTTTCAACGACAGTGAAAAATCTGCAAACGGTTTCAATGTTGAGTGACAGTGAAAACTCTAAAAAATCTGAAAAAAGCGATAAATCTGATAAATTTATTTACAAATTGCAACTGCATTCCCAGCTCCTACTTGATAAGGGACACATTCGAATTTCGTTAATATTATTATTAATAAAATAAGGTTTCATTTGATTTTTCATTGTTTACATGGTTTTGTTTGTTTCTCTTTACTGTTGTTTAAGTTTTTTAATAAATTTTAACATATTAAAATATTATTAATTAATACATTACTTCAAATATATTTAGTATTTGAAATAAAATATTATGTATCATTATTATTTTATTGGGTATATGGTATAGTCTTATAACTATTTAAAATTAATAATAGAATGATTAAAGTCTGATTAGTGTGTTAATTATTTACTATATAATTATTTAATTTAAATGATTATTTATGAGTATATTTAATTGAATATATTTGGTATTTATAATATTTAAATTAAAAACATTTAACATATTTAATATTTTCAAATCTATATAACAGGAATTTACTCACATTGTTATCCAATTTTTTTCTAGCCAAACTTCATCTAAAGTTTATTATTACCGATCTCGACTCAAACCTTATGACTTATAGTGTATTTGTGTGTTTTTTACACATATTTTAAAAAATTATATATTTTAAAATATTCGATAAAAGTGTCGATTTATTGCCGATTTTTTAAACAAGTTTTTGGCAGGTCCGAGTTTTTCAAAAAATTTGGGTCTACCGAGCTATTGTCGAGTTTGAGTTTCTCAACTATGGTTCCAGCCATAGTGTGTTAGACACAATCTCTCCTACTTCTAAGGAAAGGCTTCCCCCTCTTATTGCTACTATAATCAACAAAACAATTAACTACTATTTGAACTAAGCTAAATAAGGGCGAGACATTCATCTTATTCTCTTATTTCAAAATAGATGTTACTATTACAATACAATCTTTAAGAAATAGTGTAACTAACAAAGTATTTATTAGAGCACTAATTCTGATAAACAGAAGATTAGACCTAAGAATAACCTTTAGCGTACCAGCATTGTATGTAACCAAAGAACTCATGAAAGCTCAATTTTTTTCCATGGCTCCTTATGAGATTTTGAAAGCAAGAATGAGACACATGTGCAGCTCAAAGTCTCCAACACATATTTCACCTTGTATGCACAAACAAAGAAAACGGAGCAGTACAAAGTCTGCAAGCTATTCTGTAGATTGAGTTTCCTATGTTAATCTCAAACTTGATAAGTAGCTCAAAGAATACAAGGCCAAATCTGAAAGCAAAATTATAACTTTGAACGCAATATGCAGCTCAAAGTCTACAAAATTGAATTCAAATCCCTCTTGAACGAAAGAAAAAAACTCAATCGATATCAAAAAATGTCATCACATAACACCTTGAATCAACACAAATTTGAAAGCAAGTTGCCTCTTTTATTGAAAGCAATTTAATTTACATCTAAGCTCAAAGTCTTAGAGTGCATATACAAACTGGCAAAGTTTTTTTACCTTGCCAAAAGATAAAAATTACAATGAGCACCCTCCTTTATTTACAAGTGAGGGACTGAGAGTGAAAAGTGGTAGAAACCAAACTAATCAAGACTTATCCTGCAACTAACTACCTAGAGTAGACTTATTCAACATTGCAAGCCCTAATGTCCTACTTTGTGATCACATGTTATAACTTTGTGATACTATCACATGCAATTACATCTAGTTTTTACATACATGTAATCTGTCCAACTGAAATTACAAATACATAATAAAAATTATTCTAAGTGTCTGACTAGACAAGATTCCTATTTACATCACCCTTTTGTCAAATATTTGCGTTTTACAAGAAGCTACATAATTGATGTGCTAAAATTTGGTGGATACATCTTGAACTAGAACAGGAACCTGCATCCTTGATTCTTTTGCATAATAATGGCCGTTACTGGGAAAGCATCCTTTCATCACCATTTCAGTCTTGAAAGCATTCCAATATGAAAATATTATTTACAGTAGACCTTCATGTTGTCCTCTTTCCACTCTTATATATCAATACTACCTCCATTTATGCAATGAATGTATCATTAAGATCTTTGTTCCTTGATCCATTAAACTCATCCTCATCTCACATTTGGGAAGGTACCAATTCTTAGAGGAGAATCTGTGTGAGGTTGTGGTAAGAAGTCTGAAGTGTGGGAAAATCTATGTTTAATCTCCATTGCACTAATTCATTGTATATCACTGATTGAGAGCATTGTTTGATACTGTACGTCATGAACACAATATAGGAACCTTTGCAACTAGAATCATGTCATCGCCATGAATGTAGTCTCATACAAAATGTTATCTTTAACAAGATCATTGCTCATTATTGTTTATTATCTCTGATCTACCTTTATAATAATTTCCGCATGACTTCTGAAAACCATCTTTTTGTGGACTGCATTCTATTGCCCGTTGACTATGACTATCAAGGTGACAATACTCATCAATGGCATTGTGCTCTTCCCAATTCTCAACATAGAAATTCAGTCATGAACGCCTATGATTGACATGATTGGTATCCTTTATTGCTTAATTATAATAAAAGCAATTTGGCCCTCCTTGAGACTCTTTTACTGCTTATTTAAAGGAATTAGTTTTACATATTTTTCACTCATCATATTTCAATGGTTAGTAGCCATCCATCTAACTCAGTCCTTGACTATACGATGAAATTCATTGGAATACTCCACCTTGTATGGCCCTGTCTTCGGACCTTTGATCCTTTTCATGTCATAATGTCTTATCATGCTCCCCTTTGATCACTTGTTATTCAATCCATTAAAAAACCTTGTTTTTTATCCTCTTTTGTGACATTGTCGTTAACATTGTACAACACTCTTTTCATCATAACAGCCCATCATGGCATGTATCTTGTCTTTGTTATCATTGAATGATGCCTATTCTTGTGATATATTTGATACCTTTCCTTTTGAAATATCTTATTTTGAACCTTTCATAGCAGCAATTTCTTTGATATCTCAACTCACAAGAACAGTAACCATGTCACCTTTCATGACAATCATGAAGACTGCATCTTCAACAGCAACTATTAATGCACAAAAATATGTTACATCTTTTGCAAGATCATATGCGTTTTCCTTTGTGATACTCTCCTTGTAATGTGTAATAACAGAGCTATATGAAGATACAATGTGCTGCATGGTAGAAGTCATGATTCTAGGTAAAATGCCACTACAAAACCCTAGCTCGGGTGACACAAGCTCAGATCATAAGAAAAACACAAGGACTTAATGCAGCAACAACAATCCAGTTTGGAAGGAAATGCACAAACAAATGCCTTGAAACTGCACATGAAGATACCCAAACACACACGCACAGTATGCTTCCAACACATCATAAAAACAATCAGACATGTGTCCTTGAAACATAAAAAACGTGGCTCGCCTGGCAAATACGACCAAGACAAATCATCCAAAATGCACAAAAGATACAACTAGGGCACGCGTAAAAGAAAAACAGGAAAAACGGAATATGTTCAAGCTTATGAAAGACATGTCTGAGTTGAAGAAGTTGCAGTCGGATTCGAAAACGACAACGCTAAAAATGAATATGAATATAACTACAAGTGCATTTCTATATTTTCTTAATTCAATCTAGTTAGCCATCGGATTATAAAAAAAATTATGTAAAATTAATTAAAATATGAATATAACTATAAGTGCATTTCTACATTTTCTTAATTCAATCTACTTAGCCCTCTGAATACTTTCTACAGACTGTATTATTTCTTTTTCTCTAATTGGAGCTCATGAAATATGAAGCAAGAAGCGTACACAAACTTTTCTCGAGGGTCAGCTGCGACAACCTAGGGCTTGCACTCAGCTTCATCCTATTTTATACTCCTCTAGTTTTGTGGGACTGTGCGCAGCGGAAATGGGATTTATAGTAGGCCTCTTGAAACTTTGTCATTCTCATCAGTGAACTACTGTCCCATTCTCATTACAAGCTATTTTGATGTGAACATTTCCTTCAAATTGGCATTGGAGGAATCTGTATGTTTTCTCTTCAACCTAGTTTCACCAGTTATCTTTTTATTCATTTGAAGCTCATTGGTTACTTGAAGGAAATGGCAATCCAAACTAATTTTAAATAGTTTGTCTAGGGAGTTGCTCAATAGTAGATCGTATATTTATGATTGATCATATGTTCTCAGAATTCTTGCTTATTGATTCTTCCAAAGCTCTCTACATTCCATGTTATAGTATTAATTTATAGTATGCTTTACAGGGAAGTTAGTTTTAACCTGCTGTTTGAACAGATTCTATGCAATGCATACACTGTTGCAAGTTTGTATTATTGGTATTCTTTCAACATATTGCTCCTATGCTTGTGTTGAAATTCATTGAGAAGATCCATTTTTTGTGGCTCCTTGTAAATTTCGCGTGCTCAGCTGTTATATCATAAGCATCCTTATATCTCTGCTTTCACATTCCCCATTAAATTCACTTTCCAACACATTCACTTCCATGAATAGCTACAAATTCTTGCAACAGTTAATGTATGTATTCATTAACTTGAAAGATACATATCTCAGTATGTTTAAGGGACCAATAACTGTTGAAGCTCTGGTATTAGTATTCGTTGTATCGTCTTAATATTAAGCACTTCAAGACATCAGATGAAAGATAAGTAGAAAACAAATATTACTAATTCTGCATTTGATATGCAGAGCAGAATTTATCGAGGATATGTTTGCTCTGAACAAAATCTACCGGAAAAATATTTTTAGAAATTGATTTTATTGGTAGGCACCAGATGATTCCCAATCACATGCTTTACTGCTAATGATTGATGCTCGTTTGTTGAATGGGTTCTAAAGATTGTAGAAATGGGTTAGAAAAGTCTGGAATTAAAAATATTAGCAGCAAAAGGATTGAAGAATATCAATATTTTTAGTAAGGGTAAAATAAGCACCCGTACAGCTGCTTGGGTAGATCCACAGTCGAACAAAACCACTAAAACTCTGAAATTCTGGAACATGTCCTATTTGGAATGATGCCCTCATGAAAGATACATATCCCAGTATGTTTAAGGGACCAATAACTGTTAAAGCTCTGGTATTAGTATTCTTTGTATCGTCTTACCACTTCAAGACATAAGATGAAAGATAAGTAGAAAACAAATATTACTAATTCTGCATTTGTTATGCAGAGCAGAATTTATCGAGGATATGTTGGCTCTGAACAAAATCTACTGGAAAAATATTTTTAGAAATTGATTTTATTGGTAGGCACCAGATGATTCCAAATCACATGCTTTACTACTACTGATTGATGCTCGTTTGTTGAATGGGTTCTAAAGATTGTAGAAATGGGTTAGGAAAATCTGGAATTAAAAATAGTAGTGGCAAAAGGATTAGAGAATATCAATATTTTTAGTAAGGGTAAAATAAGCCCCCGTACAGCTGCTTGGGTAGATCCACAGTCGAACAAAACCACTAAAACTCTGAAATTCTGGAACATGTCCTATTTGGAATGATGCCCTCTTACTCCCTCTGCAGACACAGTTCCTTAAGAATCCCAATGCAGCCTTTATCATTCAGCTTGTGGGAAGGCCCCCTCAAAGCAAAGATAATCAGAACCATAACCCTAATGCCCAACGAGATTACAAGGATTTATTTTATAACAGCGAGAGGTGAGTGAGACCTTTACATTGCAACTGTGGAGACCATCTGGGACAACCTGTGGGATGCTGAAAACACTCTCAAACTTTAGGGCATTTCTCTGTCTAAGATGTCTAATGTGCCTTCCAATTGGCTATTGACCAATCCACTCAGCCGCACATTGAATAATTCCCAACATTGAATTAGGAAGCCACCAATCTCTCCTAGCCATGATGTTCTAATGCAGGGTATCCCTGTTTCAACAGTGCATCCTCAATAGCCTCTCTTGCAGTCCGCTCAGCTACTATGGACAATTCCACATGAGATAAAAAAATGTAGTTTTCACTTGCACTTCAAAAACCCTCATCAGTATTTGTAACTTTTCTCTAAAGTGCAGCCCCTAGAGGTATTATGGAAAACACCACACCAAATGGGCCATGAGTTCATACAGATGCACAACCACAACCACCATACAGGCCTTGTCTTCAAACAGCTCCCTTGTTACAGCGAAGCAATGCTCCCAAGAAATTCCTGATCAGCCTGATCAGTGGTGCAGTTGCAGAAGGTCTTGTAGGAAGTACAATGATAAAAGAACCAAAACCCTTGAATTATTTTTTTAAATCCCAGACTCTGGGTATTAAATATGGTGTAAAATGGTATCCATTTAAGTAATCTTATATACAAAATGTGATAAGCACACAGTTATACTCGAGGGCGTTGAATCAGTATAACAATAATTTTTACCAATTTAAACTTTATCAATAACAACTAAAATAATCATTCAAATGCAAAGAACACAAGAACATAATATTACGTGGTAAATTTTACAGGAGAAAACCACGGCAAATGACTTGCTTTATTTAATAATTTCTTTTACAAATTTAGAGGCACCAACCCCTCATACAATTTGTGAACCCTTGTCCACTAGAGGCACCAACCCCTCTTTCATTTTGTGCAAACTTTCCACTGAAAGCATCAACCCCTCATTAAAATTTTAACCTTAGCAATGTTGCTTAATCAATGGATAATAGATCCACAAATTACTATAAATCTCTTCCACAAATTTACTATATTGTTTTCCGCAAATCTCCTATAATCTGATTATGAATCTATCACAAGATCACCATAATAACCTCTTTCAAAATATGCAATAAATCCTTCTTCAATTCAGCTACGAAATGACAATCAATTTGCCACAAAGTTTCCTTCACTATTCAATGAAGCTTTTTATACCACCTTCAAATCTGCTATAAATCTGATCACAGTTCTGCAGCAATATGATCACACTTTCTCTCTCAAGGTCTGCTATAAACTCTTCTTATGTCCTCTCTTTCAGATCTACAATAATCTTCCTATATATATATATGCCCTCCTGTATAATTGATATATATTTCATACACACTACACACACTTCCTAATTCAGTTTTATATCTTGCATTTTCCGTTGGAAGACATACCTTTTCACAAGAGATATGTCACTTCCTAAATCACACCTTTTTGTTTAGCTTTTGATTAGCCTTGACCATGAGCTATTTATATTGTAATCCTTATTGCACCACTTGTTAATGTTTGATCTGTCAAATCGCACCTTTTCCTGCATCTTGATAACTTAATTGTTTTCCTCTATCACTACATAACTAAATCGCATCTCTCTAGAAGCATTTTTGTCCCAAAAGAAATTGTACCTTATTAAGAATATTTCTTAATCATAATCACCTATTTCATATCACATTTGTCTTTTTTTTAACCCAATTAGTAGGTAAAGGGTCCCAATCCCATTACACAGTAGAATAGCAGAACAGCATAAAAACGGCAAACACAGGAACAAGAAAGGTTTTGAACAGCACAGGACACACTTAACTGCTGAACAAAACAGAGCCCAACCTAGCTTGTTCAGAAAGCTGTAACAATTAAGAACCATACTTACCCAGCTTGCAATTTCATAAAAAAACCAAGTTCAACATCAGAAACAACTTAAAGATCACCATAACTAAGCTTCATAAGTCCATATAATGATAAGCTAATAGGGCATACAGGCCCATCACCAAAAAACTAAGAGCAAAAAGGATAAAAACTAATCAGACTTCTTTGGCAAGGAGATGACATCCCAATTCTTCTGAAGGTCCTCCAACACCTCTTTCCAGGTAGCCATTGCCGAGCCGCTAGACCCAGCTCTTTTGGTTCTGCTGCTCTTCCCCATCTTTGTTAGCTGTTTTTTTTTTTGGCTTATCCTTGTTGGGTGGATCATATTTTGCAACCGACAGTTTTTAAGGATCAATTGCGAAACAGTGGTTCCAGCCACAATGTGTGAGATGCAGTCTCTCCTACTTCTAAGGGAAGGCTCCCCCCTCTTGTTGCTACTGAAATCAACAAAACACTTAACTACAATTTACACTAAGCTAAATCAGGGCGGGACATTCATCCTGTTCTCTTATTTCAGAATAAATGTTACTATTACAATACAATATGTAAGCTATAGTATAACTCACTTACAAAGTATTTATTGGAGCAATAATTCTGATAAACAGAAGATTAGACGTAAGAATAATCTTCAGCGTACCAGCATTCTATGTAACCAAGAAACTCATGAAAGATCAAAGTCTTTCCATGCCTCCTTATGAGATTTTGAGAACAAGAATGAGAGACATGTGCAGCTTAAAGTCTCCAACACGTATTTCAGCTTGTATGCACAAACGAAGAAAACGGAGAAGCAAAAGTCTACAAGTTATTCTCTTGCTTGAGTTTCCTATGTTAATCTCAGACTTGATAAGTAGCTCAAAGTCTGCAAGACCAAATCTGAAACCAAAATTATAACTTTGAATGCAATATGCAGCTCAAAGTCTGCAAGATTGAGTTCAAATCCCTCTTGAACGAAAGCAAAAAACTCACAATCAATATCAAAAAATGTCGTCACATAACACCTTGAATCAACACAAAGTTTGAAAGCAAGTTGCCTCTTTTATTGAAAGCAATTTAATTTACATCTAAGCTCAAAGTCTTAGAATGCATATACAAACATGCAGAGTTTTCTTGCCTTGCCAAATGATAAAAATTACAATGAACATCCTCCTTTATTTATAGGTGAGGAACTGAGAGCGAAAAGTGGGAGAAACCAAACTAATCGAGACTTATTCTACAACTAACTACCTGCAATTGACTTATTCAACATTGCAAGTCCTGATGTCCTACAATCTGATTACATGTTAGAATTTTGCAAGTGATACTTTCACATGCAATTACATCCTGTTTTTACATTACATGTAATCTATCGAAATGAAATTACAAACACAATGAAAATTATTCTAAGTGTTCTACCAGACACGACACCTATTTACATCACCCTTTCTTCAAATCCTTGCACTGCTACAAGACGCTCCATGATTGATGTGCTCAAGTTTGGTGGAAACATCTTGAACTGGAACTGGAACGGGAACGGGAACCTACAGCCTTGATTGTTCTGCATCATAATGGTCATTACTGGGAAAGCATCCTTTCATCACCATTTGTCTTGAAAGCATTCTAACATGAAAATCTTATTTACAGTGGATCTTCATGTTGTCCTCTTTCCACTCTTATATATCAATATTGTAAAGAATCTGCCTGGCTCTATCTCTAAATTTACTTGCAAAAGTTTTATTTGTTTTGAAATTGCAATGTTTATGAAGAAATTTCAAATAATTTGTTAGGCAATAACAATGACATTACAACTATTTTCTAACAACTCTATTCCAATTAAATACAAATAATCATTCATAAACTACTTCAAGGCAAGCTATTTGATTTAAATTAAAAATTCCCAAATACAACTAACAACACCATCTCTCAACAATCTGATATAAAACTGAAATAAACAATACATTCCCCATGCACTGAAATTGATCATAGTTGAACCTGTCATCTCCACCCTGTTGCAAAATTCTGGCCGTAGCTGGTAAGGGTAATGGTGGCGGCTATTAGAACAGTGGCAACTGTTGGTAGAGAGCCCATGTATAGCAAACCATATCAGATACCTAGCAAAGGCGATCAACATATACCATAACGGATTGGCTTCTTCCCTTCTATGGCGTCAAACCTCAATCACATGTTAACCGCAATGCTGATATGTAGACTTCTCACAATTCGCTGGAATTGAATACCAGTCCAAAGTGATAGGAAAATTGTCATAAAATTACAATTCATTCAGCAAGTTTCTCCAAACCCTTGTCTCCACAATTCGAACAAAACATGAATAATGAATATCAAAATGAATTCGATTTCATCCAAGAAGCCTTTATAATGTCTTCATAACAAATCGAACCCTATCTTCTCCAAGACACTTTTCACTTACATAAAGATTATGCTTTATGTGCACACTTGAAACATAATAAACTATTATATTTCTTTCTACTTTAATGATGAAAAACAACCCTTTCATTAAAATAACAATATTCTAACACATAGGGTCTCTGTTTTATGAGCTCAGGATTTAAAACTTCTCGACCCGGTTCCAACGAGCTATAACACTAAGATGCCCAAAATACAATTCCAATAAAAATAGCAACCTTAGCCGATTTAATTAAATAATAATCATAATTCACTCGTCTTGCGAAAACGACTGAGGAAGCATACGAGTGAGGAAGCATCAAAATCAAAATCTGACAAAATAGGAGTGATCCTGATGATGAAAAATGATGAAATAATCTGACGGGGTGACTTACTAAAAACAAATGCTCCCTCCAAGAATCTTGGAGTCCAAACCAGAAGCCGGAAATAAAATCTAAGAGCATCATATAACTCTAAATCATCTAAGCTCTGTGGAACAACCTGTTGACTTACTATAAATAGTAAGACCCTCAAAACGGGGCCACAACCCACAACAAGGTCCTCTAATCACCAGTATTAGCCTACAAGGACCCAATGATAGGCTAAATCCACCAACTCCAATGCTCGCTCAAAATGGGGACATTACAAATACTTCCTTCATTTATGCCATGAATGTATCATTGTGATCTTTGTTACTTTATCCATGAAACTCATCTCATCTCACATTTGGGAAGGTACCAATTCTTACGGGAGAATTTGTGTGAGGTTGTGGTAAAAAGTTCGAAGTGTGGGAAAATCTATGTTTAATCTCCATTGTACTAATTCATTGTATATCACTAACTTAGACCATTGTTTGATACTGTACTCCATGAACACAATATAGGAAACTTTGCAATTAGAATCATGTCATTGCCATGAATCTAATCTCATGCAAAATGTTATCTTTAACAAGATCATTGCTCATTATTGTTTATTATCTCTGATCTACCTTTGTAATGATTTTCGCATGACTTCTGAAAACCATTTTTTTGTGGACTGCATTCTATTGCCCGTTGACTATGACTATCAAGGTGACAATACTCTTTAATGGCATTGTACTCTTCTCAATTCTCAACACAAAAATTCAGAGTCGTGAACATCTATGATTGACATGATTGCTAACCTTTATTGCTTAATTATGATAAAGGCAATTTGGAACTCTTTGAGACTCTTTTACCGATTATTTGCAGGACTTAGATTTATATCTTTTACACTCATCATATTCGAATGGTTAGTAGTCATCCATCTTACTCCATCCTTGACTATATCATGAAATTCATTGGAAAACTCCACCTTGTATGGCCCTATCTTAGCATCTTTGATCCTTTTCATGTCATAACAACGTCTTATCATGCTCCCCTTTGATCACTTGTTATTCAATCCATTCAAAATTATTGTTTTTTATTCTCTTATGTGACATTGTTGTTAACATTGTACAACACTATTTTCGTCATAACAGCCCATCATGGCATGTATCATGTCTTTGTTATCATTGAATGATGCCTATGCTTTTGATATATCTGATACCCTTCCTTTTGAAATATCTTATTTTGAACCTTTCATAGCAGCAATTTCTTTGATATCTCAACTCACAAGAACAGTAACCATGTCACCTTTCATGACAATCATGAAGACTGCATCTTCAACAACAACTATTAATGCACCAAAATATGTTACATCTTTTGCAAGATCATATGCTTTTTCCTTTGTGATACTCTCCTTGTGTTGTGTAATAGCAGAGCTTTATGAAGATACAATGTGTTGCGTGGTAGAAGCCATGATTCTAAGTAAAACGCCACCACAAAACCCTAGCCCAGGTGACACGGGCTCAGATCATAAGAAAAACACAGGGACTTAATGGAGAAAAAACGATCAAGTTTGGAAGGAAATGCACAAACAAATGTCGTTAAACTGTAAATGAAGATACCCAAAAACACATGCACAGTATGCTTCCAACACATCATAAAAACATTCAGACGCGTGCCCTAGAAACATTAAAAAACGTGGCTCGCCTGGCACATACAACCAAGAAAAATAACCCAAAATGCACAGAAGACACAATTAGGGCACACGTATAAGAAAAACGAAATCTGTTTGAGCTTATGAAAGACATGTCCGAGTCAAAGAAGTTGCAGTTGGATTAGAAAACGACAATGCTAACAATGAATACAATCCTACTAAAAAAATGGAATTCTATTGACAAATGGCAAACTGTAAGAGATAAATTTGCAATGGAAATCTCCAGCAAGGGTTGTTTTTTGCCACGATTCACATTTTCAATGTCAATAGCCTTCAGTTTTCGGGTTCTACAACCCTAGACGCAAGCTCTGGTGCATTTATTTCATTGTACAAACCCCAAATAGAGACGTTCAGGCATGCATCGTGTTTTCTAGCACTTTTTACAAGTCAGGTTTTACTCACAACATTGCAAGACTTTCTATGTTAATATGGTTGCAAGAAATGTTTGGAATCGGACTTTTAAAGACCAACTGCATCTTTAAAACTTCCATTCTTTTGAAAAACGGTGAATGACTAAGCAGACATCGAGATTTGTGGCGCCATTTGCAAGTAGCAAACTTTAAACAAGGAAAGAAAAATATGTAGACAGGGTTTAAAAGCGTTATTCTTTTTAAAACCCCGACAATACCTCCAAATCAAGGTTCGTGGTTCAAGATACAAGACTTTTTAACTTGCACTTTCTTTTCAAAACGTCGACCATAAAGAAGCCGAGCTTTTGCAATTTTATTGCAAGTGCTTTGAAAGCATCTAAGTAGTGGAAGCTTGTAATCGAGCTTTAAAAGCTTGATTGCAAGTTGTAATTTGAACTTAAACTTCCATCCTTACATGCTTTTAAAAGCTTAGTCAGGTTTTTAAGCCTTAATTGCAAGCATTTTTAAAACAAAAACAAATGACCTTTGAATCATAGTGTTAATGTCGGACTTTTGCTGACAACTTGCAAGTCAAAGACAAAACTCTTTTACTTGTAATCAGCTTTTAAAAACTCGATCACAAGTACTTTCATTCTTTATTTTCTCTTAAAATAAAGCATGTATTTAAATCTGCAATGGCTCAAATCGACCGAAATTCGAAAAGAAAAAGACCTAAGATGCAAAGGGAAACAAAAATAATCAATCAAAACAAGAGAAATTGATTAAAGACTCAAGATTTCCAAAAATCAGGCACTTGCAGTTAGGAAAATAAAACTCGACATTGCAATAAAGACTAAGAAAAACTCAACAAAAATCTCGGAAAACAACATCTACAGGATGAGAAACTCAAGCCGATTTAGGGTATGATCAATTGCCTTTGAAAAACGCCTTAAAAATGCCTACCTTAGAGAGTTAAACTATGCATTCATGAAAAATTTTGCAGTGTTGCCCCAATTTCGCTAATACAAAATTGCGAACAACAGCCCTATAGATGTTTCCATAACAACGTTTTTCATGATTCCTTCTATTATCCTTATGAGCAATAACATTGCCACTTTCAACTCTTTATTTTTCTAGGACTTTGATATAGCATCAACCTTAGTCTCCAACATATTAATTCCCACGTAGAGTTTTTCCATGTCAGACTTGACACCTCCCTCTTCTTCTGCATTCTCAAGATTATTCTACTGGCTCCTGAACTGGTTCCTCTCTAACAATGGTGGGACGCGTAGGCTTGTCTGTTGTCCTAGAATGTGTCCTCTGTGCATGTGGAGGACCGTGAACACTCCTATTATCCTCTTGATCATACGCTCAACCATAGTGGTAAGAGCCTGTAACGCCTCAGCTACCTGTTGCTGCCCTGTAACCATGTCTCTAAAGAACTCTCTAGTGTCCTGATCTTCATTGTTCCTGTTTTCCCTGGGTGGGCTTCCATCATTCCTGTCACCCATGGTGACCGGCTGCCTATCTAAACCTGTTCACCTTCAAGGAAGGATCTCCTGCGTGTATAATACCTGTGAGGACCAACTTCTTCTGGCTGCATGTAAAATCCCTAACCCTCAAGATGGCAGGATTTAGCTATGATACCAAGGTAAGAACCCTTCACCAACTCTTTAGGCTAACTCTGTGATTTAACTGAACCTGGTGCATTTATGTTTGTTTCTTCGCAATGTCTTGATATATATATAGCAATTTTTAAAGATAAATAATGCAAAAAAAAGCAGAATAGAAATGATGGAGCTTAATTTAAAGTCAATAGATAACCAAATAGCTTCATGTATTACAACCAGTGATCATGAAAATCATACATTTATTCATATGAAATAAACTAAGGAAAATATAAGATAAAGAGTACTAGGATTAATAAAAGCTTATTTCCTCTTTGTTGGCCGCACATAGCAGATTAATTGCAGCAGCCGTACAATTGCAATTATGAATGTAAACTAACCATTAAACCCATGCCAAAAATCAAAAGTATAATCAACCTGCAATACTGAAAGGAATTTCCACAAGTCTGTGCAAATTTGTCTCCCGAATGAAGCCAACTCTAAAGCAATATCAGCTGATATTTCACAGCCTCTGAATGCTGATACACAGAAGTCTTACGTTCTTCTGTACCGATGCTCACAGTTTTCCCTCAGAAAATCCACAAGCCTAAGATGAATATTCTCCACAAAATATTATTCACATAACATGCTGAGAATGAGCTTATAAGTCCCTTATATCCTTTTCTTATGAGAGCTCAAACACTTTCCTGGCCAATGTGGGATAAAAGATATGTTCCCACTTTTTTATTTTTTACTACTTAAACTCCATAGTTCACAAATAATTCTTTTATAATTAATTGTTCTCTTGGCCCCGTCTATGATAACTTGACCCTTCATTTAAGTGACTTAAGTTATAATATAAAATTATACTATAACTTAATAATATAAACTCAAAACTATTAATATTTATTTTAGCCAAACAAATATTAATATCTCCATTATTACTCATCATCTATGCACGTCGTCTGAACTGGGAGTTGACGTGACCAAGCCACATACGACCATACCCCATTTCTAAAAATAGCAAGGGTCCCTCTCCAAGTCTCTCAAAACTCACTATAAATAGAAAAATGTGTTATGAATAGAAACTACTGCATACAGAGTCCTGGAGACCTCGAACGAAAGCCAAACCTGCAAAATCCTGACCACTGAAGTAGATGCATCCCTCAAAGGACCCTCTAACCAACCTCATTAGCCTACGAGGGTCAGTGATAGGCCAATCTACTCTGCTAATTGATGTTAACTAGAAGGGGACATCACAAATACTGCAGGTTTGGGCTTGGGAGCATATACAACTTGCTCAGCATGTAGGCATGAGGTTGGAGAGGCATGCGGAGGAGCCAGTTGTCTATAGTTCGTGGGCAGAATTGAGGTATGTGAGGATAGCAGTGGATCACTAGAGGAGCATGTTGGATCAGGTAGATGCATCATGTATTGTCTAGAGGCCCTACCGGGATATGACAAGATGGGCCCAAGATGCAGACGAGTTGCCCTATATGATGACACTGTCATATATCATGGACACAAGAGATCACGTGATTGAGCGCTACAGACCGATTTGTGTCATGAGACAATTCGGTGTAAGATAGGATATACCCAGACCGCCACACAAGATAGCATGACTCTCACAAGAGGGGAGAGGTTGGGGAGTACAGTTGGCAAGAGAGGTGTAGCACGAGTGGCCAGCGATTGGTGCGGAGATGTGAGATTCAGTTGGTGCAGTGGATGACCCAAGGACAACTAACAAATACGACGTATGGTGTCAGACACAAGTACCAGAGCCTGCAGGGATAGCAAGTTTACCCTAAACTCACATACGGAGGACAAATGCAGCTATGAGGAGAGGATGGGGGCAGAGAGGCAAGGGGGAGAGCCTATTATTGATGGTTGCTAGGAGAGGTGGGGAAGACATAGAGATGGTGTACGAGGCAATGGATGTATCAGATGATGGGGAGGATGGGGAAGGAAAGGTGGTGGAGCTGGAGGTACTAGAGGTGGAGGTTATGGAAGGAGATTGGTCAGTAGTGGGGAGATCGGAGAGACAATGGATGAGGTGGGAGAGGAATGAGGAGGGTGAGGAGGTGGATTAGCCCGTTGTGGAGAGATGGAGTAGATGACAGACGAGGATGAGGGGGGGAGCCCAGCAGTGAGACCTATGTCACTACCACGCCAGAGGACGAGACAAACTCAGAGGACAATCACACAATTCATAGGCATTTCGTCAAAGAGTTGGTATGCAAGGTTTGATCTGGTTTTTCCTGAATCCTTATCAACTGATTGTGATTGAGTTTTGGTACCAAACTTCATATAAATCTCCCAGGTTCACAAATGCACATTTAAACAAACATTTTTGTTTGAAATAAACACTCAGCAGATAACACTACTTATCCAAGTAATTTGTCAAATGATTACACAACCATTATATTCTGAAAATGATTCACATTGCATTGGCATTATAACAAACACAGCATGCAATCCGAATATTCAAAGTTTACCCACTTATGCTACATAGGCATTTCATCAAACACTTGTCAAATCATAATTTCCAGGAATAAACATTAATTTCTAAAGAGGCATTACTCCAAATACTTTGCAAACAAACTTCAGACAAGAGATGCTTCATTGTTCTAACTAGAATTATAAACCTTGCTGCTAAAGAATTGAGGCAAACACATTGGCAATACACAAAATTTCACCAGTCATACATGCATAGAGATTTCTGAGTTCTTACTGATTTTCATGAAATTAGGTTAACATACACATTGTATTCATTCAGAATATTCAAATTTTTATCAGCATGTATCTCAGTCCAGATTTGTAATCATTTCAGTTATGATTTTCATTACAAAATAGCAAGGTTTCACTAATACGTATCGTGTGCACCTGTTAGCTACAAATCCATAGCTTTTATGGACTGCCCTTTTTAGTGATGCCCAGAGAAAACCAAAGCTCAAAAAATTTGTATATTTGTTCTCTTCAAATGGCCACTATCTCAGCTACTTGTGAATCCAATTTCATGCATTAAATCCAATGGTGGACTCTGATATAAATCCACTCCACTTAGAAGATCTGGGTTTGCGTCCAACCTTCAGCTTCCTTAGGGTTTTTGTCCTTAGAAAGCAACCAGTCACTGACTTTCAGCAACAAGAAGAAATGGCTTTCACACGAAATTGCCATAACATGCTCCAAAAATAAGTACACCCTGTTTATAAAGCCTCTTTAGGCGGTTGAAACACATCTGGATGCAATGTGATATAAAAGTTACTTTTATTTTATTTTCTCCCCAAAAGCAACTTTACAATATAATTTAAAAGTTAACATTATAATAAAGTTACTTTATTAATATAAACTCCCCCATTGCTCCAAAAATGGCCTTCTCATTAAAGTAATGATAATTTGACATAAGGTCCTATTTTATGTCCCCAAGATTTAAAACTTCTCATCTTGGTTCCAAAGAGAGCTATAACACTAAGGTTCTCATTCACAATTTTCAATAAAATAACAACCTTAGGAAATTTAAATTAATTATAGCCAATAACACACCCAACTTCCGAAAAATGACCGAAAAGCATCGGAATCGAAATCTGACAGCACAAGAATGATCCCGATGATGAAAGATGATAAATGAGCCTAACTAAGTGACTTTCCAAAAACAGACACTCCCTCCAACAATCTTGGAGCTCAAACCAGAAGTCAAAAAGAACACCTAAAAGCGTCATTTAACTCCTCTAAACCATCCGAGCTCATTGAAAATATCAAAACATCCCTAGAATCATGCTGACACAAACTCAAAATACCAGCAACAACTACACTGCTAGAGGACCCGAAAATGGGGACATTACAGAGAGCCACAGATACTGAGCGGATGAGGAGACACTTGGAGGAGGCTTGGAGCGACAGGGATGAGGCCATGCAAGGAGCAGTGGCTACACAAGGAGGGACTAATGATGGGGCCTTAGCTATGATTGTGTAGCAGGCATCATAGATTCAACAACAAGCAGAGCGAATAGAGGATCTTAGAGGTGACAAGTACACGTGATGGGAGATAGGAGGCACTCCAGGAGGGATTTGGGGATTTAGGGGGAGATGGCGGACAGGGTCAAGACACAGGTACACAAGCACTGACTCCGACAGAGGAGGTTGGAGGAGCTCCAGAGAGGGGATAGATACAGTCCTATTATGAGCGACCTTTTGAGCTCATGTATCTGCAGCTGATGAGATACATAACATATTATGTATACATGATGATTTTGATCCAATGGACACTGTATTTTTTGGGCATTTTCAGACATTTATATATATGATGTGTTGTCCTCAATTTTGTATCAGCAAAATTGGGCCAACCCTATTTAAAATTTCATAGGATGAACTCCCTCAGTCGTTTTCTTAGTAGTTTTGTTTGATTTTAGTTTTTTTTTCGCCCTAGGATTGTTGCATTTTAAATTCCGCATGTTTCGAGCTATCTTAGGCCTCAATTGGAGTTGTGTGTCAAAAGTTATTAAGGAATTAAGCATTCTGCAGGTGAGCTTTTTCGACTTGACTGCATATCCTTATTCTTTGATTAAAATCTTTCATGGGGTGGGCTTTTCGTTGACAAAGGATTTAAAACCCCAATATCATATGTTCTTATTAGAATATATGAAATTTTAATGAGTTTTTTATTAAAAGGTGGACTTTTAAAGTCTCAATAGATATCTCCTCGTTAAAATTGAAATTACATATGAGAAATCTATGTGCATTTAGAAGTGGCATTTTTTTACATGCAATATATATGGAAAAGTTCATCATTACTTCTAGATGATATGCAATGGCTTTTAAAAAACCCAGTTACACTTAGGAAATTTTAAATATTGAGTTTTTAAATATGTAATGGCTTTATAAAAGCCCGTATGGGTCAATTTTAAAAACTCTATTTAAACTTTGTGCATTTTCATATAAAAAAACCTATAACGGGCATATTGATTCCATATACATATGCGTTGGAGGCTAAAAAGCCTGTTTTTGGGGCTGCAACAGCAAACACGTGGTATTCATTACATGTTTTGGGCATTCCAAAGCCCATTTTTGGCACTGGATATCAAAAACGCCTAGGTTTTTGCATGTTGTGGGCATTCCAAAACTCGTTTTTAGTCATCTACAGCAAAAACGTCATCAATGTTATATGTAAATGGAGAATGAAAGCCTATTTTGGGCCTTGAAGTGCTGAAACGCCTCATACATTGCATGTATTGACCAATCTAAAGCTCGTATTTGAGCTTCTTGATCAAAAACGCCTCCATTTGGGCATGCATTTGGAAGTCCAAATCACGTTTTAAAGCTTAACCAGCAAAAACATCCATTAAAGGGGTTGTATTTTGGATTCAAAAGCCCCTTTTTCGGCATTCTTCATCAAAAACAGCAAGTAGGGCATTGATTGCAAGTGTCTCATATGTGATTGCAAGGACAAATCTCGTCCTTGTGCAAGCATCTACATTTGCAAGTTTGAATAATTCTTTCGCGTTGTTATTAATGTGCATTTTATTTCTCAACCATAAACAATTGTCAAGAAATCATTTTTGACTTGAATATACATTGATTTAGCAAGGGGATTTAGTCAGATTCCTTACCTATATAACTCCAATCTTGAGATCTTTTGCTAAATCCAAAATCTCTTGGATTTGATACAAGATTTTGAGAGATTGTTTCCCTTGCATTTCTAAAGAGGAGGTAAGTTTGTTTTGTAAATTTCTAGGGCTTTCTTTCCAAGTTTTTGTATATATTTAATATTTATGTTTGTTCTTGTTTATGCAAATCTTTCGTTTCATTTTCAGATTTGTATCTTTTTGTTTTTAGTTGTTCTTCTTCCCATTTACATCTCAATCATTCTTCTAAGATGCATATGCAAGAGCTTCACCATGCTTGCATATGCAGTCGGGATTTAAAAACCCGATCTAAGTAATGAATCACTCCAAAAAAGAGCAAGTATTTCCCTTATGCAATGCAAGCTAAAAACCCCACCTATGAGTAAATGGACTCATATCCTATACGCATACTCTTCCAGATCTGCAAATTTCTTGCTTGAAAGACCATGTTATGGCTTTTCCTGGTAAGTAAAGGATGACAACATAATGGAGCCATTCATAGAAAGAGATGAGCGATGAAACGATGAGAGCATAGAAAGCTTTCAAGATTGATTTCAAACAGGAGATTTGTTGATGCCATCAAATGCAGAACAATTAAGGGTACAGATTCATATTCTGATTCGAGATGCTTTCACCAAACTTGAACACATCAATCACAGGGCATCCTGTAGCGGCATGAAGACCGACAAAGGATGATGTAATAGAAGTCGTGTCATGTCAGACACTTAGTCATTTTCACAGGCTTTATAAGTAGGTGTAGTTTTGTTGACAACTTACATGTAACTGGATAACAAGTTGTAACTGCATGTGATAGTATCACGTGCAAAGTTGTAACATGTAATCAGACTAAAGGTGCATTAGGCTTTGTAACCTTGAATAAGTCAAAGGTAGTTAAGGGTTTCCTCTTCTTTCTCCACCTTTTTCTCAGCCCCTCGGCTATAAATAAAGGAGGGTGCTCATTGTAATTTTCATCTTTTGGCAATGCAAAAAAAATCTGCCAGTTTGTATATACACTCTAAGACTTTGAGCTTAGATGTAAATTAACTTGCTTTCAATAAAAGAGGTTGATTGTTTTGAGACTTTGTGCCAATCCAAATCGTGATGTGACAACATTTTCTTGAGTTGATTGTGAGTTTTATGCTTTGATCAAGAGGGATTTGAATTCAACCGTGTAGACTTTGAGCTGCCTATTGCATTCAGAGTTATAATTCAATTTGAGCTTTTAAAGACATTGTGTTGCAGGAGGTCAAATTGCTATAATTGATAGTGGTTGCAACTACTTAGAGCTGAAGACTTTGGGCTTCAGTTGTAAGTGCATTTACTAAGTTTGAGACTATCTGGTAAGAGACTTTGTACCTTACTGGTTATTCTATTTGAATCTTAGTTTGGACTAATCGCAGGAGACTTTGGGTTCCTGTACTTACTCCACCAAAATAGAACAGTACACTATTGTCTCAGGAGTTGTTCTTATGTCAACTACCGAGCCACCGGTATATCGTAGTAATAGGCACTTTTTGTTAAGTTTGAAGTAGTAATTGTTTGCAAATCATTCCTCAAATAAGAGGAATTGATTAAGAGAACCACCCCTTTTTGTAATTTTAGTTAAGTTCTTGTCAAAGCCACCTACGGTCAAAAGGGAGCCTCCCCTATTGCTGAGAGGAGAGAGAAATCTCATGAGATGTTGCCTAAAGTTACAGTTTTGTGAGTTGTGGTCATAGTGACTGACAAAACTTTTAGCCAACATGATGGACCTTTGATAGTGACCTATTGATCGAACATATGATGGTTATTGCTTATGATGGATGCATATATATCAATGTTCCTGAACTCACCGCGGGTTGTGCGAGTTTTGACAACCCGTTGGCCAAGTCGAGCTTGCCGAGTTTTCATGAACCGGCAGCATGACCCGACAGAAAAAACAAAAAAAAAATAAACACTTTTTACAAAAAAAAATTACTTATGCTTTCTAATTTGCCCTAAAAGGCATTCTACTTGCTTGTTATGAGAAGAAGCGAGGAACAGTGAGAGAGAGGAAGAAAAACAAGAGGCCATAGGTTTGTAACCAGCAGGGAAGAAGAGCATCAAGGAGTCCACAAAATCACATCGGGGAGGCATAGTTTTGCATTGAGAGCATCAAGGAGTCCATAGCAGTTGTTCCAAGACTTCTCAACTCGTTCGAAAGAGGTAAGTGTTAAATTTTGTAGATTTTGTTGGTTTTGTTTGTATGTTTATGGATTTTACATTTTTTCTTAATCTTTTTGAAGTTCAACTTTCCAAATCTTGAATGTTTTCTATTAAAATATAAATTGCAAACAATAGAAAACCCTTGATTTTTTTAAGAAAAAAAACATAAACATGTTTTTATAATTTTTCTAAAAAAATTTAGGGTTTGCTGATTTTTCTAAAATACAATGCACAAATTTTTAATTTTCTTCGTACTTTTAGCTTATTGCAGCAACCATCAAGTTTTGAAAACATTAATTCTTCCCAATGCCTCCAAAGTGTGAATCTTGGAAATATACTAAAGAGTTTCCTGGTAGACAAAAAAACCAAACAAAATGCTCGATTTGTAAAAAAAATTATCATGGTGGCATCAATAGGTTTAAATACCATATTGTTGGCATACCTGGCAATGATGCTGACCCATGTTTAAAGGCAACTCCTGAGGCAATCTGTTTCTATTATGTTCGGTTAGAAAAATATGAAGAAGAAAAGGAAACCAAAAAGAGGATACGAGAAGTAATAAATGCTATTGGCTCCCATTCATCTGCATCCGCATCCACAGCCATAACCACATCCGCATCCACATCTGCAAACTGTCTTGGAGAGGGTTCTTCCATGCCTCCCTTTCGTCCCAGTGCTAGTGCTTCTACTGTTGCTTCTAGTGCACTACTACCCTTGAGCCTAGAGTCCGGAAATCAAAGTTGGACAATTATTTTGTGCCACGCACTACTCCTCGTGCACAACCCTCGCTTGAGAGCATGGGTTGGAACAAAGAGGTCCGTGATGCTGCACGAAAACAGATTTGCAAATTTCGATACTTTTACAATATTCCATTTGTTGCAACCAAGTAATTCTTTTTTATTTAATTGCTTTAAGTTTAAAATTAAATTTTAAAATTTATAGTTTGAAGTTGAACTATGCTTTGTCTAATGTTTAATCATAATCTATATGTGACAAGTCTCCTTAGTGGCAAGGCATGATAGATGTCGTAACCATTTGTGCAGCGGGCTTTAAATCCCTTACTGATTTTGAGTTAAGTGGCCTCCTCTTGTTAGAAATGGTTACTGATATGAAAGTTGAGCTAGAGGACCACAGACAGTCTTGGAGCCAAAAGGGTTGCACCATCATGACAGATGGTTGGATGGATAGGAGGAATAGGACACTCCTAAATTTTCTTGTTTCCTGTGGAGGTGAGTGATCATTCTACTTAACCAAATGAATTGAATAATTTAATTTTTATTTTGATATGTTGATTGATCCATGATAATTGATAATTATTTTGCTTTATTTTCAGGATCCACCATGTTCTTGAAGTTTGTTGATGCTTCCTCACATGTAAAGAATTCCACATACTTATGTGAGGTTATTGAGGAAGTTATACATGAGGTGGGGGAAGAAAATGTGGTGCAAGTGGTGACGGATAATGCAGAAATTTCTAATTAATTTAAAATTGTTGCAGGTAAACTTTTGATGGAGAGGCCCCCGAAAATTTTTTGGTCTCCATGTCCGGCCCATTGCCTTCACCTCATGTTAGAGGATAATGGCAAGCTTGAATGGGTCAACTCATGTGCTGATAAGGCCAAAAACATTTGCAAGTTTATCTACAATCATGCAATGGTCCTTAGCATGATGAGGCAATACACAAGGCAAAAGGAGTTGGCTCGTCCTACTATCATGAGATTTGCCTCAAATTTCCTCACACTAAAATCCTTGTTGATATCAAAGGTAGCTTTGAGTCGCATGTTTGTCGGTGAAGAGTGGGCTGCTTCATGCTATGCTACGACCACTGTAGGGATGGATGTGGCAAATTGTCTTTTTGATGAGCCAAGTTTTTCGACCCCTTGTGGAGAGATCATGCAGGTAAATATATTTTGGGTTAGTTTGCAACTTTGCAATTTTTCGTGTTTTAAATTTTTAATGCACACTTGTGACTTAACTCTTTTTTTTTAACATTATATGCAGGTCATTGAGCCCCTCGTAGTTCTCCTACGAGTTGTTGATGGGGAGAAGCCCTCTATGGGCTACATATATGAGGGCATGGATAGGGCCAAGGAGGCCATTAGATCCAAGTATGCAGGAGTTCAGGATAAGTATGGCCCCATTTGGGAGATCATTGACAGGAGATGGCAAAACCAGCTTCACAGGCCCATCCATGCAGCATCTTATTTCCTCAATCCTTCATTTCTTTTCCTTGATAACTTCAAGAGGGATGATGAGGTTCTTAGTGGCCTATATTCAGTGATCCAAAAGATGCCTAGCACATCTACAGTGCAAGAGATAGATGCATATAATAATGAACAAGGGGTGATTTTTGCAAGCAAGATGTGCAAAGATGCTAGGACATTGCAACCAGGTGGAAATATATGTTAGCTGTTAAACTTAAGATTCTTTAGTTTATGGTTTATGTATTTCGATTTTATAATCTATCCTTAAAGTTGGTAATGAGACTGGTTATTTTTTCTTTTCCTTATTTCAGATAGATGGTGGCAAATGTTTGGGCCTTCAACCCCAAACCTTCAAAAACTTGTCATCCGTATTTTGAGTCAGCCATGTAGCGCTTCTCGATATGAGCGCAATTGGTCCATGTTCGAGAACATCCACTCGAAGAGGCGTAATAGATTGTTTGTGGGGAGGTTGAATGATCTTGTCTTTGTTCATTACAACCTTCGTCCTAGGACCAAACAGATTTTGGACACTGACTCCTCTCAGATCACTCTAGCAAAGATTGATTCACAGTCTGAGTGGCTCACTAAGTCTATCGATCCTGTCTTCACGGAGGATTGTCTTATGGTTGTAGACGGAGGTAAACCAAATCTCCTACCTCAAAACTCCGCTCTACCCTATGTCGATCAGCATACATTTTCGGGCTATTCTGAGCCCTATGGAAGTTGTCCTTGAGAGACCTCAGGATATCCAAACTTTCTTGCAGCCAGTCCTTGGCCCTCTATGCAGGATTGTCGCCTAATGCCAGATCCACAAATGAGGAAGGCTTATAACCATAAAGTGCCCTGAAGGGTGACATACCTATTGACATGTGATAGGTAGTGTTGTAACGGTGCTCTCCTAAATGCAGCCAACGGACCCACACCTTCTGTTATGCTAAAACGTAGTTCCTGAGGTAGCCTTCCAACCATTTGTTCACAATCTTCGTCTGACCATCTATCTTCAGGTGGTAGCTCGTACTCAGTGTCAATTCCGTTTCTGCCAAGCGAAATAGTTCAATCCAAAAAGTGTTGAGAAAACGGATATCCTTGTCATTGACTATGTTCTGCGGAAGACCATGCAAGGGGAACACCTCTCTCAAAAACTACTCGGGCACCTAAGCTGCCTGACTTACTATGGGAATGCGAAAGAAATGGGCATATTCGGTCAAACGGTCAACTACGACATAAATACAATCCTTTCCTTGCACCCAAGGAAGTCCAGTGATGAAATCCATCTAAATCCTCTCCCATTTCTGATCAGGTATTGGCAGGGGTTGTAGTAACCCGGCAGGCAGTGTATGCTCAGATTTATTTTGTTAGCAAGTGGAACATTCTCGTACGTATTGTAGCACATCATCCTTGAGGCCCTTCCAAGTGAACCTCTCCTGAATTTGTCTATAGGTCTTGAGGTACCCTGGGTGTCCTGCCAGAGGTGACTCATGAACTTCCCTCAAAATCCTCTCCTTCATATTTGATTCGGGTACAAAATAGATTTTGTCCTTGTAATAGATGATGTTGTCAACCACCTTCTACTGGTCATCCTGTATCTGACCATCCATCAATTGGTATGCAAAAGTATTCTTGGAGTACTCAACCAACAAATGGGCCTTCCAATCCGCCGAGATCTGTGACAGTGAACATATGGGAAGTCTTCTTGACAAAGCATCGGCCGCCACATTATTCTTCCCTTTCATGTTCAATGTGAAAATCGTATGCTTGAATTTTTCTCACCCATTTATGTTAACGCTCATTCAGGTCCTTCAGCTCTAGAAAATATCTGTGACTATTGTGGTATGTTCGCACAACAAATTTTGCTCCAACGAGGTACTATCAAAACTCGACTAGTGCGTGCATGATGGTGAGCATCTCCTTGTCATAGATGGAGTACAATCGTTCGTCTCCTGAGAGCTTTCGACTCTCGAACGCAATGGGGTGATGGTCTTGCATTAGCACTGCTCCAATGCCTTCACCTAATGCATCGCACTCTAGGACGAAGGGACGAGTGAAGTCTGGTAGTGCCAATAGCGAACACGTACTCATAACTTCCTTCAACTTGTCGAAGGTATGTTGCACATGCTCATCCCAATGGAAGGCTCCCGTCTTCGTCAAGTCTATCAGCGGTGCTCCAAGCTGTGAAAATGCTTTCACAACTCTTCTATAATAACTGTATAGTTTGAAGAATCCACGCAGCTCCGAAAGTGTCCTAGGTGGGATCCAGTCAAGAATTGCCTGAATCTTTTCCTGGTGCACTAACCCCTCGAGCACTAATCATGTGGCCCAACTACAAAATCTCGGTCACCCCAAATTTAGATTTGGATCTCTTTGCAAACAATAAATGTGACTCCATCATTCCTAATACTTAATCCAAATGCCTTAAGTGTTCCTCCCACGTCTGTCTATAAATTATTATGTCGTCTAAGAACACCAGCAAATACTTACGCAGTTGTTTTTTGAAGATGTGGTTCATGCAGGACTGGAAAGTGGCCGAAGCATTGGTCAACCCAAACGGCATGACTAAGAACTCGTAGTATCCATAGTGGCAATGGAAAGTTGTCTTCTCGACATCTTTCTCCCTCATGCATATCTAGTGGTAGCCTCAGCGAAGATCAATTTTGAAGAAATAGACTGCTCCATGTAGTTCCTCCAACAACTCATCGATCCTGGGAATGGGGTATCTATTCTTGACAGTTTTTTCATTCAATGCATGGTAGTCGACACACATCCTAATGGTCTCGTCCTTCTTTACCAATATTACCGAGGATGCAAAGGGACTAGCGCTGGGCCTGATCCATCCTTTGTCGAGGAGTTCCTGTATCATCTTTTATATCTGTTCTTTGAACTTCTTAGGATGGTGGTAGGGCGTGCTGATGATAGGTTGTGTTCCTTCCTCAAACTCGATGGTGTACTCAAAACCTCTCTGCGAGGGCATACTAAGTGGAATATCTGCGAAAACCAAACTGTATCTGCCCAATACAGCCTGAAGCTCATCATCGTGGTAATAGGTTTGTGGCCCACTCAAAGGTTTGGTCAAGACCAAATATTGTGCTCCACAGACGATATAATCGTGTCTGAAAATTGCTTCCATCCGTTTTGCCATCCACTATGAATGAGAATTCCATCCTTCTGAAACTCTGTGTATTGGTCAAGGGTCTCCATCCATTGAATGCCTAAGATGACATTTGTATCATCAAGATCTACCACAAACAAATCATTCGTTACCGTGTAGTTTCCCAAGGTAATACTCAGTTGCGAAACCAGATGAGTACATTATAGTAGATTTCCTCCCACTACCTTGACTTCAAACCTCTCGTCTTCCTCCATACGCAAACCCCTTCGGGTGAGTAGTGATGAGTTGATGAAGTTGAGAGTGGCCCTACTGTCCAGCATGACTAGGACTTGTTGTCCCTGAACCGTACCATGAACCCAAAACATACTACACCTTGGAGTGCCAGCCAGGGCTACAATGACACCCCTCCATACAAGGGTAGCAATTTTGTCCGCGTGATTTATTTCTCCTTTAGCTTCCTCTTTTTCCTGCAGCTCAAATTCTTCATTATCCTCCTCACCGTCAAACACCACTTTAATGTAATGGATCTTTCCTTTGCCTAAGCATCGATGACCGGGTTCCCACGACTCCTTACATGTGTAACAAATCTTTCTCCTCCTGAGTTCTTGCTTTGTTGCCTCATCAAAATATGGTTTCTTGGGGTATGATTTGCTATCTTTCTCCTTCAATGCAACGAGTGGTTTCAAACGTGTGTAACTCTTGGTAGAAGAAGAAGAAGACATAGTCATGTCACGTGCTTTTTAATAGCTTGGATGAGCGTGCTTGGGTTGAGCCCTTTGACCCAACATTTCAGGCGTTCCAACAACCCATCAATGAATAACACAACCAGTCTCCTCTCTGAAATATTTGTAACCAACACGAACAACTTCTGGAATTTTGTAATGTAACTGTTCACTGGTCTGGATTCCTTCAGTTGAGCAAGCTCCTTGAAGTTGAGCTCTGGGTCCTTTCCGTCAAAGCGGTCTATAAGCCTCTCTGTGAATTTCGCATATGAGGTTACTCGATTGTGCCCAAGGGAGACCATCCCATGATGCCACCATTCATGAGCGATTCCTTCCAGATATAGTGCTGCAAATTTGACTGCCTCATCCTCCGGCATTGGGTTAAGCTAGAAGTAGGTGTCTGCTTTCTGCACCCATGCTTGTGTTGATGTTGTCCTGAATCCATCAAAGCATCATAGATTTAGCTTGCCAATCTTTCATTTGATGTCATCATGGTACTAGTCAAGACTCCTACCGCCCAAGTATTTCATTTGAAGATCTACAAAATCCTTGAAGGATATATCTCCCTCAAGATCCACATACTTCCAGTCTTGTCTCAACTGCTCTTGCAACTCCTAGAAAGTGGGCTCTTGCTCTCCACGAGGGGCTTCTATTCTTTGGGAAAATGTCGCAGTCATCAATGGAGAATGAGCGTTGTGTGTTTCTAGTGACCGAATTTTTTGCCATGTGCATTATGGTCTCCATTTATTCTACCCTCTACCAATCGACGCAATGTCTCCTCCACATGATGTTGTCGTTGTTCCCCTCTAACCATGGCTTCGTTGAGCTGAGCTTGGCTTCTAGTTAGTTCCCTTAACAGTGACGTGATTTTAGCGGCAGGATCCTATGGTTCCCCCATTCTGTGTTGAGCATCCTAGAGCGAGAGTCCATGTATGCTAAGATGTCAAAATATGAATTTGGGATGACTGAGTTGTTATACTTGGGACACATTATCAATGTCGAGGGTGTTCGTGTGGATCCTGATAAAATCCATGCAATCATGGATTGGCCTCACAGTCGTTTCGTGAAAGGGAATTCACAATCAGCAGCTCCTCTCACAGATTTTACTCGGAAGGATGCATTTGAGTGGAAAGACAGCTCGGCAGTGTTTTGACAGGTTCAAGGAATTGATGAGCACTTGCCCGGTTTTAGTCATTCCAGACTTCAGCAGACCATTCGAGCTACACTGTGATGCCTCAGGAGAAGGTGTTGGGGCGGTCTTAATGTAGGATAAGCACCCTTTTGCATTTGAGAGCAAGAAGTTGAGAGATGCCGAGAGGAGTTACAGCATTTACGACCAGGAAATAATAGCCATTATACACGCCTTGGCTAAAATCAAATAACATTTGGTTGGCAAAAAATCTACAGTTAAAACTAATCACAACAGTCTGAAACATTTCCTCGGGCAAAAGGATCTAAACGATAGCCAGCAAACATGGGTCAACAAATTACAGTCTTATGATTTTGACAGTCTTTGTCAAAGGGAAGAAAAACATTGTTGTTGATGCCCTATCTAGGAGACCTCATTTGAGTGCTTTGGGAGTGATAGAAGATGACTGGAGGGAGTTGATCTCAGCAGAGTATGCGAAGGACACATGGGCCACTGGAATCATAGAAAGCATTATTTGAGATGACTGGTACACTGTTGTAAATGATTTAATCATTTACAAGGAGAGGATCTTTTTGGTGCTAGGATCTGCTATTAAGCAGAAGGTTTTGAGAGCTTTCCATGACTCACCCATGGTAGGGCATCCGGGCTATTTCAAAACCTCCAGGCAAGTGAGAGAGCACTTCACTTGGAAGGGTCTCAAGACAGATGTGTTACAGTATGTAAGAGAGTGCCCGATATGCCAACAGAAAAAACATGAGCACTCATTTCCAAGAGGTTTGTTGCAACCCCTATCCATTCCAGAGGAAGTGGGACAGTGTGTCGATGGATTTTATCACGATCCTACCTAAGGCCCAAGGCAGGAATTGCATCTATGTTGTAGTGGAACGATTGACTAAATTTGCACATTTCTTTGTCATTGCATCCACATATACAGTGATAGAGGTAGCAAAGTTGTTTTTCAGGGAGATATTCAGGTTGCATGGATTGTTGCAGACTAGTGTAAGTGATCGGGATAGCAGGTTCATGAGTCTTTTCTGGCAGGAGCTCTTCAAATTATGTGGGACAGAGCTTACCCTGAGTACTAGCTACCACCCTCAAACCGACAGACAGACTGAGGTAGTTAATAAATGGGATGAGGGGTATCTTCGTAATTATATAGTAGGGCAACAGAAGGCATGGGTGAATTGGTTGCACCTCGATGAATATTGCTGCAACACTACGTATCATATGTCTATTCAGATGACACCATTCATGGCCCTTTATGGGTATGACACTCGGCCAGGGATCTTCTACAGAAGAATCTGATATCATGATGTTGGCTAAATATTTTGCAAGTCACTAAGACTACAACTTGCAAAACGTGTGTTTTAGGCAGCAGTATGTGAGATTGCTCTCTCCTCTCAGCAATAGGGGAGGCTCCCTTCTTACCGCAGGTGGCT
>MU224887.1:3052404-3067673 GCA_018584345.1 Thuja plicata
ATTATGAAATGATGTTTCAATATAACATACCAAATTGGTTCTTGGAATCTTGAAATACTTGAACATAGCAAAATTGCAACACGAACTAGAACCATTGAACATTCAACATAGTAACATAATGATAAAACTATATTAGTTCTATCAAAGATTCAAAATTCATTGTTCAAATATCGTAAAGATGATCGTGATTACAATGAGTAGCATGATATGAATCATGATCGATATCAAAATGAGTACAAAATCATGTCAAAATGTAAAGAAGGGAGGCCTCTAATCATCCCCCAAGCAAAAGTCCTCATCACTAGAACTATTGGACTCCTCATGGTCAAGTTCCGCTAAAGGAACACCAACTAGCCGAGTTTCAGAGTACCCAAGTTTCAATACTCCAAGTTTTGGCAAGTTTCGAAGTACCCTTGCGGTGCGAGGACGGGTGTGGCCGCGGTAAGGCGAAGCTCGAGAGGCGACGAGGTACTCTGATACGCGAAGTACCCGTCCCAGGGACGTCCCAGTACCGGTTACTCTGGGCTTTGGGGCCAAGTACGCATCCCCGGGTTTCACTGGGTTTATCTCATGTTCCAGCCGTACAGACAGTCCACTCTTAAGAGGAGTGTTGCAGAAAAGTTGAAGCCATGATACTATGCGCCTTTCTGAGTGATCAAGAGAGTAGGGAAGTGGCTTATGAGTTGGAGTTGCCAGCGGATAGTAAAATCCATAATGTGTTCCATGTGTCACAGCTCAAAAAGGCATTGGGACACAATGTGGCGCCTTCAGCAGAGTTACCTCCTCTCGATGATGAGGGGAAGCTGATTTTAGTTCCTAAGGCTATCTTGGATACCTGAGAACGTACCCTTCAGAGGACTATCAGAGAGTACCTGGTGCAGCGAAAGAATCTGTCGATTGAGGATGTGGGAGAGTGAGGACATCTTGCAGCATCCAGAGCTGACATTGCTTGAGGGCAAGCAATTCCAAGGGGGGTGAACTGTAATGTCCCCCTTCTAGCAAGTCATGACATGACTTGTCGTTATCCCAATTCATCATGGTCGCGTGTAATGACCCGAACCGGCCCTCTCTCGATATTTCACAAATAAATCTCATGCAGATTTAAAGAAATGGATACATGCAAATAATCGTTTGATCCAACAACTATAACCAGCGAATATATTATGTGAATACAATGGCGAACTCTGTTGTGAATCCGAACCGAAGATGAACTGGGTTTCCATCCAATCCACCGAGAAAGCCTGAAGGTTTCCGTCCTCAGGTTTCAGAATCGAAAGATGAAGCTCTCTAGATTCTCCAAGAGAAAAATGAATTCATAAACTAAGCATACTCAATGAGACTCCAAGCCTTCTTTTAAGGCTGCAACTGTGACTCTTCAATTTCCCCACTTTGTCTCTTCATATTCCACTTAAAGTCACTTTTTAAATAAATATAACCGTTGAGTTATAAAGTGACATAATAAAATAAAGTAAGGAATCTCCTGGCATTAAAACGGTGTGCCAAACGAACTCGGATGAAGACGTGTGATAGCTTGTCGGAAAGCTTTTGGCGAGACGCTCCAAGTCCACTACTGAAATGCCAGGAAAACTAAGTTTTGCCGACTTACTATAAATAGTAAGCACCCTGGAAACCTTGTGGAAACTGCTCCAATTGGCCTGAAACTGAAAACGCCTAGGCCAAACATCCTTATGATCACTTGCCAGCCTCGGTTAGCCCACCGGACCATGATGAAAAGGCTAACTATAAGGCACAAAATAATGTGCCCCGAAAAGGGGACATTACAAATCATCCCTTCCTGAAGATTGCTTGCCCTTAAGCAATCGGTATCTGCATGTTGTGATCATAATACCTGGATCCCAAACCAACCTCAAGGAAGCTGCTCCACCAATCTGTCGTGTGAAACTGAAACAGATATTATGCCCTGACCTGTGAAGCCATTCACACAACAACAAAACAGCAACCAGTCTAATGCCAGGGTCCCAAATCACTTTAGGATCAGTCGTACCAATCTGCCCTGTGCTGTCATCATTTGTGAGAAAGTCCTCAACCAAACTGAGAACCTCACTCCAGCTGAGATCACCAGCACCTCTACGGTCAGATGCAGGGGGAAACCAAACCTCACACCAATCGGCTCCTTGAATAAAAACAACACGCGAGTACGTCCCTCCTGGATCCCATAAGCAAAAGGGTCATCCATCTCCCCAGCTGGCAGAAATATCCTGACGCCCTATGCCCATACTGAGTGAATCACCAGGAATGTCCAACTGCCATAACACTGCCCCTCTGGTCCGTCGCCCGAACTGGAAATTGTACTAAAGAGGCAAGGTACCCAGACTGCCGGACAAGGCTTCCACCTGCAAGCAAGGAAGCGTACCAAACCAATCACTCACCCCAAACCTCTGCAATAATCGGAAAAGAAAGTTCTCCGTAGGTGGGCTGAATAGAAAATAGAATGCATCCCATACAATGTGGCCAACATGCGATGCACTAACCAACTCTACTGGAATTCCTGAATCAGCATAAGGATTCCATAACTGTCTCTCAATACCTGGAGTCATACAATGTGCACCATGGTGTGAAAAATTCACCCCAACAAGCATAATCATCATACCAAGCTCGATAACCCCGTACTGAATAAGCTCTACCCGATCATCATCATCATGCCTAAAATATGTGGTGATAGAATTACCATAAGAACTGGATGAATCGGTATGATAATGTAGAGGAGTCGCGGCTGTGTAGAAAGAGGAATGATCCAAGGGATGCTTGCCAACACGAGAAATGTCACCATCAACAAGAGGTAGTGCAAGGAAAGGCATATCACCCATCATGCCACAAGACATAACTGCCCATCCTGGACTGTCGGTGTAAAAACCACACCACTCAGCAACTGAGCTCATCCTGCTACTCCAACCTGGTGACCAAGACTCACCTCTAATAACTAACCCTGGGTCCCAAATTCTATAATCAACCTCATCCTCGTCATGGAGATAGGAAATACCTTCCTCATCTAGCTCAAAGAAAGGATTATCAAATGTCAAATCAACATCCATCTTAAACAAGGAATTGTCAACCGCCTGAAAGTTATCTAACTCATAAAGAAACTCTGGATGATCCAAAGATCTTTTGCGATAGCTATCCAAGTCATAGGTCTGTTGTATGCTATCGAGTTCCTGAATCACCTCCTGAAAGAACTCAGACCTTTCCCTGTCGTCCTGTTCCCTGTACTGACTAGTGGCAACAATGAGATTTCTTGCTTCCTTAAGAGCAAGATGTGTGTGTTCTAATGTTTCTTGAGCAATATTAAGCTCTATGTTGAGCTTATTAGCCTCATCATCCTTTTTTCTTAACTACTCAACATAATTTTCTACAACCTGTAATAGGTAGTCGCGATCCAACAGTAAACATAGATATTCTGATTTCCAAACCTCAAATGATGTTTTGACCCCCTGTAAATCAGCAACATAAGATTCACTCCCTACACCATTTTGTCCTCCTTCCATTTGAGCTTTTCTGTAGAGATCCTCAATAATCCTGCGAGTGCTATCATGATGAACAAAAGCTGCAATAATGGCATCGTCATTGACTTTCAACTAACTTTTCAAGGCATGCTTCTCATCATTGTCATTTTGGGATGCATTATCTAATGAGTCATCCAAATCAGCATTATACATAAGTGAGGTGCTGCTAAAGAAGTCACATGACTCATTACATGAGTTGCTAAAGACATCCAACAGGTGGTCACAATCTTTAACTAAATCTTTTCCATCTTTTCTTTGATCAAGTGTAGGTTGAGAATCAATGGAGGTTTGTTGCTCTTCTCTAGTAACCCATCTTGTAACCTCTAGATTTGTTGCCTCTTCTTTAGCCTCTCCTTCATGCATTGATTCAATATTTGTTTTACAATCTCCTGCTTCAATGACAACCTCATAAGGCTTTTCTTCCATAACTTGTTTAGTTTTTTGTTCACTTATGGGTTGATTAATGATAGCTGGAAACTCTTCATATAAATTTCTGCACCTGCCTTGTGCAAGTAGATCCCGAGCAAAATCCTAACACTGTTTCTTTTCCATTAAAGTCTTGTGTTGAAACTTTGGATGAAAGTCCATGAAACTAGAGAAGATTAAATCTCTCTAAACCTGTGGAGGGAGTGTGTTATAATCATCATACATGCTGAGTTTTTCTGTTCTTTTATCTGGTTGTGAAATTTGGGTTAACTGTTGTTGTACCTGAACAAGATCCTTCAAGACTTTTTCTAAACCACGCATCTTTATACAAATGATAAATCTCAAGGGTTGACTGTGTTTGCTTTCGTGATGGTTTGGTATGAAGAAGTATTGGTTTACAAATCAGAAAGAGACAAGTAAGTTTGCCAACACTTAAGTATACTTGTTTTACGTAACACTTTCAGATTAACAATTGATAACGGCCTTTTGAACACGTTGCAGATCTGGTAATCATAGTAAACAAAATTGAAACCACATATGTACTAACCTTCACCAGTACAGATATGGGAGCATTTCGTTAAACAGTTTGCAAGCCCTGTAAACTTAATGTGCTTTCTAGCATCAGTCACTTGATAATAAAATTGAACAGTAACCTTTAGTAATCCACAAATTTCTAATTGAAATTCTCAGATTTTATACCACACCGATTTCTGGCAAATAACGGTTTCAGAACAAGTATAACCATACGCTTGTGCATCTAGTGTCTGAATTAACTCTAATAATGACTGTTTAATGAAGTAACTTCCAGCCGCTGATATTTTGTAATGATCCTGTCCTGACTGTATCCAAATTTGACTGGCAAATTTTAATTGCTGAGAGTGGACACTAGTATAGTTTCAACAAACGTATACATATCTTGTTGTTGTATAGTTTCTCAATAAAGGAAACAAATGCATGAACATGTGGAATTACTTCAATCACTAAAACTGGAAACAAACAGACATGCAATCTACCCCACAAGGATGAATAGTGATAGTAGTGATTTCCAGATTCGTATCATATTGATATTGAGGGATAACAAATAAACTGCAGTCTTAAACAATATGCAGCGTATAGCAAATCCTCATGGTTCATTACATTCCGTAATAAATCTAAAAGCAAGTTATGATAACTCCACTCACAAGATATTTCAGAAGTTTGATTCCACACTAGGCGGATGGCCTTTACTCCTCCGGACTCGTTGAAGAATTGTCGTATGTGTTCTTCATTTACCTCCACTGCCAGGTTAGAGACATATGTTGTGCAGTCATCCAGATATACTACTTGCTTCAAAGGACTCACGTTAGCCTCCTCTGTTTCTTTATCTAATCACCTTCCAAATTATCAATGGTTTTTGATTGAACATCTTCTCTATCAAAAGCCTTTGATGCAAGAATTTCTTCTCGCGTGGAAATGCCTGTGACTACAGAGCTCTCGTGCCAACGCTCTAACACCCGAGGTGAGTAGGATCTGACTTCCACTCACACAAAGACAACACGTGCAGTCACAACACCCCGCGTTAAACGGATCCTCCTTATCTTTGTTTGGTATTAAACAACTTCCAGCTGCTAATATTCGTCTAAAGCGAGTCACTTCACACATGGAAGTCGTAAAGGCTACAGCCTCTTGGTTGACTGCCTGCTTGGCATTAATGAGATTCATAGTAACTTATCGCTTGAGCACCCTGAGTGCTTGGCAGCTTTAGGAAAGTGACACGGTGACTTGCCGTAATATTTTCAAACATGAGTCTAAAGGAAATAATCGCACTACATAATACAATCAACACCAATATTAGAGAGTGCGGCTGGAAAGTTTCTGAGGGCCCGCGATATGAAAATTTGATTTCCTTATTATTTCGAGTGAGACTGATACTGGTTGCAAGGATGGCATTACACTTACAGTCATAAGTAGGAGTCTCGTAACACTGCTAAAAGGCACTGGGTGTGATACCCCTGTTGGACTGCTAGTGTCTTTCTTCTAACTCCGTCACCTAACCTTCTTCCCACGGTTAGTTCCTTTGCCTGTCAGTCCGTGGCCCGAATACTAACAGGATGGACTACTGTAGTCGTTCTTTCTCAGTTTGATTGGACTATATCTTCCACCCGCAACTGAAGGTTTATCAAAAGCTACACCCGAATCACCTTGCTCTTTGTTGTTCACAGAAACCATACGCCGTCCAGTCTACACTGAACCAAAACCATGGTAAAGGAGACCCCGTCACCCGTCTGTGTATTCAATGGCGTGACTGAGGGTAGATAATAAGGCTCTGCTTTCCGTAAGAAGGCGAAGACTGCTTCTCCCGCGTTTATTAGAAGACTATTCTCTGATCAACGCATTGCAGGGATTCACAACGAATTGTCACTACCTATTAAAATGCCTTGCACTATTCCTGTTACCTGTACCTGGTATGACGCTTCTTTTGCCACGTTTATAGTCCACAGACATGAAGGGACTCAACTGCTGGAGTAATGGAGTAATGTTCAGAGTATAATATTGGCTATGAACTGATCAATCCTTGAAACAATCCAGTCTTCTGAAATGTTATAGAAGTTGCTGAAGAAATTAGACCAAATTGTTTACTTACTCATTGCAACATGTTATTCAGAAAACTCTTCTGCAAATCTGTTTCTCAAGAAAACCTCACAGGCTGGCAAGATTTTAAGCTCTGATACCACTGTAATGACCCGAACTGGCCCTCTCTCGATATTTCACAAATAAATCTTATGCAGATTTAAAGAAATGGATACATGCAAATAATCATTTGATCCAATAACTATAACCAGCGAATATATTCTGTGAATACAATGGTGAACTCTGCTGTGAATCCGCACCGGAGATGAATTGGGTTTCCGACCGATCCACCGAGAAAGCCTGAAGGTTTTCGTCCTCATGTTTCATAATCGAAAGTTGAAGCTCTCTGGATTCTCCAAGAGAAAAATGAATTCATAAACTAAGCATACTCGATGAGACTCCAAACCTTCTTTTAAGGCTGTAGCTGTGACTCTTCAATTTCCCCACTTTGTCTCTTCATATTCACTTAAAGTCACTTTTTAAATAAATATAACCGTTGAGTTATAAAGTGACATAATAAAATAAAGTAAGGAATCTTTTGGCATTAAAACAGTGTGCCAAACGAACTCGGATGAAGATGTGTGATAGCCTGGCGGAAAGCTCTCGGCGAGACGCTTCAAGTCCACTATTGAAATGCCAGGAAAACTAAGTTCTGCCGACTTACTATAAATAGTAAGCACCTTGGAAACCTTGTGGAAACTGCTTCGATTGGCCTGAAACTAAAAACGCCTAGGCCAAACATCCCTCTGATCACCTGCCAGCCTCAGTTAGCCCACCGGACCATGATGAAAAGGCTAACTATAAGGCACGAAATAATGTGCCCCGAAAGGGGACATTACATCGCGAGCGCTAACCAAGACTTTAGAGAGATCTAAGATTATTTGGCCTAGTCAAATTTAGTTTCGGGCCAAATGGAGTTCATTTGATGGAGTTATGAGGACCTTACTATTTTTCGTAAGTCAGGGGGCTTTGTACTTTCACATTTTCAATGATGGGACTTGGTACATCTTGTCAGGCTCTTTCCAATGAGCTATCACACAAGGGATTCTGAGTTTGATTGATAGATTATTTTAATGCTTGAAATTGATATATTATTTATAAAGTGACTTTTAATTTAAAAGGGACTATAAAATTTATTTATTAGAGTCACTTTACTAAGTTGTTTTTATTTTAAAAGTGGGTTCTGTAGGCATGGATGTACACATGAGAAAACATGGGCCTCTTTATTTATAAAATAATGTAGATGTGATTATTCCACATTATGTATGCTGGGAGGTCGCCCCTTGAGAAAGAATATAAACAAGATGGAGAAATCGTTTTGGGCATCCTTGGATGAAGAAACTAAGTTATTTGCTGGAGATAATTTTTGGGGTTCTTGAGGACGTTCATTCTCAGGGATTACATCTTCCTTACTGCTTAGACTATAAAGCCAGGAAGGTTTGGAATGGATTTAAGGTAACATCTGAACTTGTCAATTCAATTTTGAGTGTCATTGTGCAGTGCCAGAAGGAGGTTGAACCTGGAGATTGGTATTGGATTGAAAAGTAATGGTTGTGATTGTATTTTAATGAGTGGGCTGATTTCTGGAAGTTTATATGTGCTTAGCGAAATGTGATACATGATACTATGGGTGCCATACAAGCTGGAATCATCATCAGGATGTTGTACAGGTCTTCGAAAATGCTACAGCTGTGCCATACTAGTCAAAGATTTGTCGTGAGGGAATTGTTTCGAGATTTCTTTATCAGCCACCGGGGTTGTGTTTGATCTGCAGTTTGTCTAAAAGAAATATACAGCCATAAAATTGTTGCTAACAGGTCGTACTAGGGCCAGGAGGCACAAGACCCAGTCAATTCCTGGAGAAGCTGCGGCTAGGTTTGGAGACTCAATCATGATGTTGGAAAAAAAAAAAATTAATCCATTCTAGTGTTGGTAACAGCGGATACGGGTATGGTATGAGTACTAGCATTTCAAAGGTATTACCATGAATATCAAAACTGAAATATTTACTACTGTAAGCTTCTATGAATTTGCATTGAATGCCATCTCTATATTTATGCAAAAAATTGCTGTGTTGTTTTCTTAAATTCTTGAACTAAGCTTCCTAGCAACACCAATATCATTACACACATCTATTTCAGCATACACAACCAATCAGAAGCTAAGTATTCAGATTGCACGCATACTGTTTGACAAAATTCCTGTGACTAGAAGTGGTCAAAATATTATTAGAACGGGGGTGGTATATTACATGACTCATGGTGGGAACGTGTGGAGTATCTCCTTTAGTTCACCAAGCCCATTATGAGTGTACTTCAATACACTGACACAGATAGACCTTGCTTGTGATGTCCTCTTCTACTTGACATCAGTCATCTGAGTAGATTAGCCTACTACTGACCCTCGTAGGCTAATGAGGATGGATAGAGGGTCTTATGAGGGATGCAACTCCTTCAGCAGTCAGAGATATGCAGGATTGATGTTTGTTTGAGGTCAACATGACTCTGGATGCAGAACTTACTGTTTTTACTAAGTCAGTTGTTTTAGAGATGGACCCCTGCTATTTTTAGCAATGCGATGTGGTCATATGCAATTTTCTTATGCCAGTTTCGAGTTCATACAGCGAGCAAAATGGATGAGTAATAATGGAGATATTGATGTTTATTAGCTTTAAACAAACATTAATAGTTGAGCTTATATTATAACGCTATAATATATTTTTATATTATAACGTTATAATATATTTTCATATTATAACTTAACTTGAGGGTCTCCATGTCCTACATGGGGCCAAGTGAAAAATTAATTAAAAGAGAATTATTTGTGCTCGGACTATAGAGATTTGAAATAAATATTAAAAGTCATATTTGTTAAAGTTAGCGTCAGGAGGCTAACCAGATATTACTATATTGCCTCAAGTGATGCTTCGCATCACTTCAGGCAATAATTATTGTGTCTGATAAACATCTTCAGCAATAGCTTGGTCGATTCATACCATTTGACTAACATATCGATTCCATATGCCAAGTTACACATCATCTCCATTTGGAACAAATTCACTAATAGAATTGAGTATTCATCAACCAAGTATAAAGTTTGACTAACGTAATACAACGATTATGTTTGTTAAAGTAATTCGATTAATACTAACTAATGGATTACTTTCATGATCGAAAAGTTATGATATATAGATACGCCTCTTGTCTTCTTTCGAATATAAGAGGGCATCGTATTCTCTCCCCAAAAATAATAAGAACATTAAAACAAGCAATCCTGGAAAGTGATCACAATCGAATATTAGAGGTCAAACTATTCTCATCAAAGACAATTCTATTTTCATCTGCCATTGTCATTACACAGTATCGTGGTGCTGCCAAAATTGATAGATATATATATATCTCTGATTTTCTATATATAGATTCTGCGATATAATTTGCAGTCAATTTCATCTATTTGATATATACATATCTTTGAAGATCGACCTCATCATTTCTATTCAAGTGAATTTATGCTCATATAAATATTATCAGAGGTATCATTAAATTAAAATTGCTATTAGTCTGATTCAAATTTAACATGGTATCAGAGCAGGTTTAAAAGATCAAAATCAGACATATAATTAGCAATCTAAGAAATACTTGATCTCCCTTACTTCTCAAATACTGTACTGTCAAGATGGTGTATGGATTGCAGGTTGAGGATAGGCTAGAAGGTGGCTCAAATTTCACTTCTTGGACGTTCAGAATAATGTTGGCTTTAGAAGAGTATGACCTGGATAGCTTTGTGCTAGAAAACAATGCTTCACCTTCTAATGAATCTGAATTATTACAATGGAAGAAAAATAGCATTAAAGCAAAGAGGATGATAGTAGTATCCGTAAAGGATCAGATAGTACCAATCATCTCAAAACTTCAGACAGCTAGAGAAATGTTCATGACATTAGAGAACATGTATGAGATCAACAACACTAAAAAACACTTGCATTAAAACAAAAATTGCATCATTTAAAAGAGGCTAAGGGAGAATCAATAATATCTTATTTTATGAAAATCTTTGAACTAAGAGACCAACTCTTCACCATTGGTCATGTTGTTGATAGTAAGGAATTGTCAATGATAGCTCTAAATGGACTTCCTGACTCATGGGAATCTTTTGTCCAAGCAATTAGTGTAAGATCAAAATTTCCTAAGTTTGATTGATTAAAAGCAGATTGCATACAAGAGGAATCAAGACTGATTACTAAAGGAATTAGCAAAGGCTCTAATAATGAAGACACTTGTGCACTACCATCACAATCTTCAAAGAAGAAAAGTAAGACAAAGAATTTCAAAAGAAAGAAAGACAATTTTTTCCATAATGGCTCTACATCAAAAAGAAGAAGGGAGATGACAAAGGTCCAATGTTTCAACTGCAATAAATATGGACACTGCAAATCAATGTAAACAAAATCCAAATTCCCAAGCTTTCGTTACTGAAGCTGGTAAAACTATTACAGAAAAAGATCAAATGGATTCTTATTCTATTCAGCAATTTCAAGTCACGTACCTACTGATCATAGCACTTGGATAATTGAAAGTGGTGCATCTCAACACATTACCGGATTTAGAGAACACTTAAAAGAGTTAATGCAAAGTAATTTTTTTAATCAAGTGACCATTGGAGATGACTCCAATTAATCTATCGAAAGAGTTGGGACCCGCTCTCTTAATTTAAATTTTGGCATCTCCTTGCAATTAAATAATGTATTATTTGTTCGAGGAATCAAGCGAAATCTTAGCTCAGTTTCAGTCATGGAAGATGGATATCATATTGCATTTGCAAGTGGTCAAGTTCTTATATGGCCAAAGAACTCTAATATGAGGACGACTAAAGTTATTGGAGATCGTCATGGTCATCTTTATAGACTTTGCACAATCCCTTCTCAAGCTTTAACTCATGTCTCATCTAGCACTTGTGAAATTTGGCATAGAAGATTGGGCCACCTACACTTTCGTGCACTGCCCATTATGGAGAAGATGGTTACCGGCCTACCAAAACTTACCCATGAGCACGAAGGAACTTGCAAAGGATGTGCATTAGGTAAGAACACTAAAGGTACTTTTCATAGTAGTGAAAACAAATCTAAATACATTTTAAAACTCATTCATTCAGATTTATGTGGTCCTATGTCTACTGCTTCCTTCAATGGTTTCTTGTATTATATTATCTTTGTTGATGATTACTCTAGAAAGACTTGGATCTATTTTCCTAAAAATAAAGAATCTGATGAAGTACTAATGAGATTCAAGGAGTTCAAAGCTCTAGTTGAAAACCTATCTAAAAAGAGCATCAAAATCCTAAGAACTGATAACGGAGGAGAGTACACTTCAACTAACTTTCAAAATTACTGCATCGAAGCTGGGATTAAGGAGTTTTGTTTTCCCTATAATCCTCAATAGAATAGTGTAGCCGAAAGAAAAAATAGAACTATTGTGGAAGCAGCCAGAGCCAGGATTCATGATCAAAATCTTCAAACTTCATTTTGGGCAAAGGCTTCGAGAAATGTTGTTTATAGTCAGAATAGAAGCCCACGTCGAGTTCTGGATAACAAAACACCTGAGGAAGCTTTCACAGGAAACCAACCAGATGTAAGTCACCTAAGAATATTTGGATGTCCAATTTACATATACATACCCAAAGATAAAAGAACTAAGCTTGAACCTTCTGGTAAGAAAGGAATATTTATAGGCTACAGTGAAACATCAAAAGCCTACAGGATATACATACCAGAACAAAATTCCATTGAATTAAGTAGGGATGTGACATTTGTAGAAGATATTGCCTTCAGAAAATCCAAGGGTACTTCTGAGACAGAAGGAGAAGATCAAGAACTTCCACAAAACATGGTAGAAGATCATGAACCTAAAGAAGATGATGAATCATTAGACCCTACTGATGGGCCTAGAGACATTATTGTAAATCGGAAAAGGCCTCTATGGGCAAGAAAACTAATACAAGAGTCTGAAAAGTTTGCAGCACCTAATGGGACATATAGAGAAAGTAAGAAACCACACAAGTTTTCTAGCTATGGTGCACTAATGAGTCAAATCATTAACTTAGAACCCACTAGTGTTGAGGAAGCCACTAGTCAGCAAGTCTAGAAAGATGCAATGACTGAAGAGTACCAATCAATATTAAAAAATAATGTTTGGGAAATAGTACCTAGACCAGAAGGAAAGTCAGATGTCTCTTCTAAATGGCTCTCCAAAATAAAACATGCTATTGATGGAAATATTGAGAAATACAAAGCCAGAATTGTGGCTAGAGGATTCTCACAGAAGGAAGGGATTGATTATGAAGAAAATTTTACTCTTGTTGCTCTATACACTTCAATCAGAACCATCATTGCTATTGTTGCATCCAAAGGGTGGAAGATTCATCAAATGGATGTAAAAATAGCTTTCCTTAATGGTGTAATTGAAGAAGTATATGTCGAACAACCTAAAGGATTCATTATGCATAAAAAGGAAACTCATGTTTGCAAATTAAAGAAGGCATTGTATGGGCTTAAGCAAGCTCCCCAAGCCTGGTACGAAAGGATTGACTCCTATCTAATGAACTCAGGTTTCTCCAAAAATGATGCAGACTCAAACCTATACTTCAAAGTAATTAATGGAGAAACATTAATCCTAGTACTTTATGTTGATGATTTACTTATCACAGGAGAAGATCATCTCATTGTCAAATGTAAGTAGGAATTAGCCTATGAATTTGAGATGAAGGATCTTGGATTATTACACTACTTTCTTGGATTAGAAGTATCGCAGAAATCTGAAGAGATTATATTAAGTCGGGGAAAGTAAACTATAGATATACTAAAGAGATTTTCTATGATGGATTGTAAACCCATGTCAACACCTATGGAAACAAATTTGCATAAATTAAAACAAGCCGCAACTGATTCAGAATTGGCAGATACTACTCTATATAGGCAAATCATTGGGTCCATAATGTATTTAGTAAATACTCGACCAGATATTTGTTATGCAGTAAGTGCCCTCAGTCAATTTATGTGTGAACCAAGACAAATACATGTAGTTGCAGAAAAACATATTCTGAGGTATCTACAAGGCACAATTGGATTTGGGCTCAGACATTCTGCTAACATAAACTTGAAGCTGCATGGATACACTGATTCCAATTGGGCAGGTTGCGTTGTTGATAGAAAGAGCACCTTTGGTTGTTGTTTCAGTTTAGGCTCAGCTATGATTTCATAGTTCAGCAGGAAACAATCTTCAATGGCACAAAGCTCCACAGAAGCAGAGTATATTGCAGCATGTATGGGAGCTCGAGAAGCAATTTGGCTCCGGAAGCTTCTGATAGGATCGTTTGGAAAACCCTCAGAACCCACTGTCATTCACTGTGATAATTAAAGTTGTATAAAGCTTTTTGTAAATCCTATGTTTCATGACCGAACAAAGCATGTGGAGATCAAGTATCACCATGTAAGAGACATGGTAGAAAGAAATGTCATTAAATTAAAATACATCAGTACTGAAGAACAAACAACAAACATTCTCACCAAGCTTCTCTCTAGAATTAAGTTTGAGTACCTTCGAGGTAAGCTTGGTATGGTAGAGAATGAAGTCCTGACTCATTAATTTGTTCTTATATATATTGTATATATACTAATGTATCTTTTATTTACATTGAAAATTCTTGATTTCCTTGTACTTGTGATATGAATATATTTGTGAGGTGACGATCTCAACAAAAGACACTTGTACACTGTAATCTTCATTGTGAGGTAACGATCTCACAATGAAGGTTTTGATGTTTCAAAAAGTAATTTACATTACTTATGTAGATTCATTAAAATTCATTATGGTAGATATCAAATGTTCAATATCACTTAAGATGATATCCGAAGAACATATTGATAGATATCTAATGTTCAATATCACATGACGTGATATCCGAGGAACATACCATAATGATGGATATCTGATGTTCAATATCACATGAGGTGATATTCGAGGAACATCTAATGTTCAATATCACATGAAGTGATAACCGAGAACACACCATCTAGTAATGTTCAATATCACATAAGGTGATATCCGAGAACATATTATATGGAGAAAATTAAAATCATTGTGATGTTTTATGGTTATGATTTAACCTAATATGAAAGCCTCCCTAGTGTAATGGGCACCCTTAAATGCCCAAAAACTAAACAACTGCTGATAGGAATTTTGTCAAACAGTTTGCATTCAACTCCTTATTCCTCCATTTACTAATTTAACCCTTACGACTTCGGAAATGAGACGTTTATATTGTTTGTTCGCAAGGAATTGAAAATCACTCAACATAAACAAAAGAAAGTACAATGATATGCAGATTGAAAAATTGTATTACTGTTGATAAGATGTTATTTTCAGAATTTAATAAAATCAAGTGAATGGCAGATTATCAACTCACTAATTGCTCCAATATTATTGACAAAATGCTCCAGCAAATGTTATATAGACCTGCTGCTACAGTGATATGAATAGTGCCACGTGAATAGTAACCCGTGTGAATAGTGCCACATGAATAGTGCTGCATGAATAGTACCCGCGTGAATAGTGTCGCGTGAACAGTGCTGCTACAGTATTTTGTCTTTCAAACGATCCAATACCTTCATAAAACCATTCCCTCAAAGTGGTATAGGCATCAAACAAATAGTGAAGA
>MU224887.1:3097797-3114252 GCA_018584345.1 Thuja plicata
CAATTCAAGGACAAGTAAAGCTAAGGATTGGTGCAAGTCATCTTCACATTGGAGGAAAACCGGTACCATCCTTCCACTCTCCTTGTCTATTTTATATGCTATCTTGTTTCAGTTTTAAAAGTCATCTGTAGATTGCATTTTCCTTACTCAAATCTGAAAACTTCAACAATAACCTGATTACACATAAGATTGATTCGAATCCATCTTAACAGATTTTAAATTTCAAAAAAAAATTGTGCATGATCTTGACAGTTTTAAGATAAACTAGAGCATTTTTATTTTGAGCAGCCAAAAGAAATTGTGACTCCATGATATAAAGGTATTTTTTTATGGATTATTGGGGTAACATAAATTTGACCTAGAAACTGAAAAACCACAGTTTTATAAACTATTTAATCAGCCTACAAGCCCAGTTGTGAATAATCACAATAAATTCAGGACTTTTATTTCTTTATGGGCTAACTTTGAGTAGATTAAAGAAGGCCTTACTGACATGTGGGAAACAGGCTGCAGAGTGAGATCCTAACTAGATTAGCACAAACGGACAAACGTTGTTATCTGAACGGGTCATGAAGCTATTGTCCTTCATGTTCGTAGGCTTGGAATTCAATCAAAAATAATTGATGATGAGCCATGTCATCGAGTCCGCAACTCTTTCTACTGGCTCCTATCTCTGTTTTTAAATGGCTTCATGAATGAATGTGTGTACACAAATAAGTGGATCTCTCTTTTCCTGTCAATTAAAATGCTAATTAGGTATAATACAAGAAAAGGCAATATTGTTTAGACTGGCTCGTATGAAGAATGGTGTGCTAAACTCTATGTTTCTTATGTGCAGACCTGATTCATAGCGGCATGATTTGCTTTTATGTGCCAATGCCAGGCCAATCCATTCTCCTAGTTGTGGCACGGAGGATAAACATACTTTAAGAACATTTGGTAGTCATGGTGTGTGGTATCAATATGGAAAATATATTTATAATATTAAAAGAATTTGATGCTGTAAATATGCAGTGTGTAAGGTAATACAATTTAACAATGTGAATAATCTATATTATACAACAAAAACGGAATCAGGATGAGAACTCTAAACTAATATCTAATGTAGTAATATCAACTCAGAATAAATAAGGTAGCAGAAATAATATTGAGAAGAAGGATGAAAAATAAGCCATACAGAGAAATTTGCACCTAAGAGACCACAAAAGTAATACATAGTGATCAAATCAGAAGACTGGGTTAAGCCCGTAAGGGCAGAAACCGATGGGAGAAGTAGGCACCACAATACATAGTCAAACGAGTAAATATGACTCTCTCTTACAATCAATGACATAATGACAAGGACCAGAATAGTCTAGATAGTTTGTTCACAAAATTTATTTTCCTAATAACAAACAAATCACAAAGACGATATTGATTGGTAAGTGTTACCAAAATGACTTCCAAGATTCATATTGAAGGCACAACAAAGAGCATCATAATTATTCTATAGATAGGAGGCATGTCTACCACATAAAACTGAGCACTATGATGTTGTGATTCACAGAATTATTTGTCTTACATAACTAAGGGACAATGGACTCTACAGTTGAAATGTTATAACTAAAGAGGTTTCCATATCATTGCAGTGCTTACATGAGGAGAAACAGCAGACCACGTTGCTGACTAAAACAATGCAGGACAACTAGGGCATAATGTTAAGCATACCTAATCAGACCTCCCGCTCATTTGATCCTGTTGTATCATAAAGTTTTCCTCGGCCTTGAATTCATGATCTTCAGGGTTTGCAAATTTTTCTTTGAAACAAACTCAGCACCATCTAAGTTTTCAATTACTATGATTTGCATAAATGGATTTTTGATTTAAACCCAAAACATGTAATATAAAGCACACCCAAAGAAAATAGTCGAGGGCCATTGACATAAGACAAATGCAAAATGTACTAAAGAAAACAGATACAGGTTCATAAGTGTCAACAAACTAGAGACAAAAATTAAGTATACCCGTTACTGTATCATTTGAGGCCATCCAAATAGGGTTCTATATAGAACTTGTGCATTACCAGTAAATTTTGCCGACACAGGTATATTATTTAAAGACAACATTAAATCTGGAATTGACATTGATTTTAAAACAAGTTTTCATCGAGAAAACAGTAAACGGATAACAGACGCATAATGGAATGGCTGTCACTGAAACCCATTTGAATAAATCACAAAATAAGCCGCAAGCAACAAAATCATGTGTGAAAAAAATAATCAGTCTTGTGTATATTAAAGTTGCCAGACCAGGCATAGAGCATGGCATTCGATCAGGATAACATACGATGTGTGCTAGAAATAACATTGTGAAACTCTTATCAAGAAATGAAAAGAGAAAAATGCATGTCCAACCGTAGGCATATGAACACAAACTTCGCAATGTACAGTCTCTGCAATAGCGTACAACATTTGTTTCTACTAATATGCGGAAGTAGCTACTTCCAAACTATTATTGAATGACAAATAAATTGAGAAGGGTGCATGCCAAACATAAGCCAAGAATCACAACTTTTCTTTAATAGCAGGTAAGCATATGAATGTGATCTATACTTTGGCAATAGGTGGTATTTTCTAGATGTCACTGAAAAAGGAGATGAGACCAATGAGTGCCAACTATAAATGGTGGATCATAAATTTTAAATTTCTAGTGAGCTATCCACGTACTAAAATAAACCCATGCATACCTAGTTCTGATATCTTTGCCAATAGGCGTTGGCCTGATATTTTTGTCTATGGGTGATCTTCCAAAAATGAAATAGGGATGTAATGTGTGACTAATCATGAGTGAAGGAGCGCAAATTTGTACCACTTCCCACTCGTCCCGCTTCCCCTTCCTCCTCCTTCAATCTCCGCAAAATAACCCTCTTACAGCATTCCATCTTCTGTAGAAGTTCGATTTCTCTCTACTCATCATCATGGAGAAATCTTGAATAATTTTGGTTTTCTGCCCTTTCAAATGTGAACTCTGCTCCTCACATTCGCAGGTTATTAACGTGAGGGATGTCCGCCGCAAGAGTTTTACCGTTGGCGCGGGCATTTAAAAAAAGCACTCGAAAAAAGCCGTTCAAAAAGCAGAGCATTTGAAAAAAGCATTTTGCTGAAGGGTAATTTTAGATTTATTATTTAATGGGTAATTTTCAGCAATATTATCACGTCGATCAAATATTTTATTTAGCTATCTTAAAATTATCAATTGTGTTTTGAATCCTAAATATAATCACATATTTTATTAGTATGGTGAATCAAATATTTTATTTAGCTATCTTAAAATTATCAATTGTGTTTTGAATCCTAAATATAATCACATATTTTATTAGTATGGTGAAGAAATTTGCATGTAGAGACACAACAAGTTTTGAATTCTAAATATAACCATACATTTGAATCTTCCAATTTTTTTTCAAGTTTGTTCCTTTGCCCATTTATTTACTCAAGGGATTGATTGATGCTAAAATAATTAAATATCTTAATAAAATTGGCATGGTTATTAAAAAGGGTGGTAGATAAGTTTAGGGAGTCAAACAACCTATAAAAGAATAAGAGGAGTATGTTAGCTCATGATCAACGAAGACTCCTATAACATATTTATATCAAAATATAGGACAATGAGTCATTTAAGTAGCGCATTTGTTCTATCTAAGTTTTACTTTGGTATTGAAGGTTGAGGTCGAGTCTATTTTTGTAGCCTAAGTGGTAGAGATCTTTGATGTTATTTTTGTTTGAATTTTGTAGTGTGGTTCTAAGTGAATTGTGAGAGAATGCTCATTTAGCTACATGAATAGATAATCTTTCATTAGACCTTTCGTCCACAACCACATCAATAAGTGTTTTTGAATAACTTGAGGAATGGCAGCTAACTTGCGAGATTCAAATGAGATTTTAGAAAAATATGCATAAAAGGCTATAGGATGGTCAATATTTCATAGGATTTACATCATATGGTATAGCAATAGTTTCTTAATTATTTTGTAAAATATCTCATTATAGCTTATATAACTTAATAAGATCCAAAGGAGAGATTTGTTGAAGAATTTATAAGTTGATCAATTAAATCATAGCCTTTAAACTCTTAAGTGTTTTGTAAAATATCTCAATATAGCTTGTATAAATAAATAAGATCCAAAAGAGGTATTTGTGAAGAATTTTTTAGTTTGATCAATTAAATCATAACCTTAAGATGTTGACTTAACTAGGTAAGGCATGCACTGCAATACGGAAAAAGATAGATCCTTAGAAACTTAGTGACATCTTTTGTGACTTTATGAGTAAAAACATCATGAACATTAAAATGGATAGACGAGGGAAAAGCCTCTTACAATAATGTAAGGACCTTTTACGGTATGGCCACGAGCAGAGCAATTCAATTTTAAAACAAGTGGACATTATTATAGACCAAATGAATGACGGTAGTAGTGTACTAACATATCATAGCATGTGTGATAAAGCAAAGATTAGCTCACATGGATGATTAAGAATTAAGAGTTGCATATGTACAAATGTAAGATAATTGTCAAAGAACATATGTGTAGAATATCCATACCACATAGCATATTTAATAAAATTTAAAAAAAAAAACGTGTATGCAATAAGTGCATGTGAAATTGTAATGGGATAAAACATGTAGTGATTATTGAATCATGCATAGGACTCCATGATGATGTATAAATGTAACTCTTAAAATTTCAAAATGAAATATAGCTTTATTATCATGAATCGTGAAACTAGCCTAGATTGTTTCTTTAATTTATTAATTTAAATAAGAGTTATGAATAGATAAACATAAAATGAGATTTGAACCTCAAAAATGAATAAAAATAAACCATTTTAAATTCACCATATCTATTGATTCCTATTAAAAGCACATGAATTTATACACTAATTGTTTTAAGAACAAACGAGTCAAAATAGAATACTAGGAAAAATTAAAGGTATGCAACTTTCACCATTAGAAAACATAATAATAAGCAAAAACTAAATGTATACAACCTTCACTATTACAAGTCATGGTTTAATAACAAAATACATTTTGTGAGACATCATATCTAGAAAGGAAAATGTTATGATCAAATGAGTATGGAACAACAATAAAAGTTTAGGGTATCATCTTAGTGAATAAGTATGCTTCAAATCTCCCTCACAATGTGGGAAATGTCTGTTTATGTGCAAGAATGAATATAAAATCATCAAGACGTTGAAACCTATAGCGATGAAAGAGAAATCATCTAGTCCATGTTGACTCAAGTAAACATGAAGCATGAACCTTGAATATTTAATTTAGTTTTATTAACAAACATGGAGATAACCTAAATGCATAGTTTAAATGTGCTCTATAGAGAACACTCTATTTCCATCATTATCTAAGTTATGACCAAAAGATGGAGAAAAAATTACTCTCCATTAAATATTTAATTATTATAAGCTATTGGTAAGTACAAACAAGTAGAAGACATGACAAATTTGTGTTTATTATGAAATGTAGAAAAATGGTGATCTAGCCTAGGAATGAAACCTAGGAACCATTTCCAATTCTTTCATTGGTGAACAATAAATTAGTCCAACATCAGACTCTTAGAAGAGTTAGGCACTTGGATTGATTGTTCTCTTCTGATTATTGATGATTGGTGTACCATCCTAAATTGTAAGCACCTATGATTAGACGCTCAATTAGGCCCTACTTTAGTTTTCTCAATTTTTCATGCTCGTTATGTTTAATCCATCCCCATTCCGCTTTTCACTCCAGAATATTCTCCACATTCCCAATCCTCAAACCAAATTTTAATGCATTTTGGGAGGAATAGGTTGGCCAGGCCGACCTATTTCCAAAGGTTTTCCCTGAAATTCAAAGTGGGGGCATATTTCAATGGTTAAGCGAGAAATCTTAAATCTCATTGACTTCCTTCAAATTTTGAGCTCTAAAATGTTTTCAACCTAATTCTCCTTATTTGGACATAAGACAAGAAGAATTGAGCAACCACCCTCAAGATTTCAAGAGCTATTATCAAGATTCAAGTATTCAAGCATATTTCAACCATCAAAGGAATCCTTTGAAGGAAATCTTCTCCATTGTAGAAAGCTTCTCTCCCCCATAAAGACCAAGAAGAGGGGACCTCAATCAAGAAATAAGATCCTTTGTCCATCCACATTCATTTATCCATTCTTCAAGACAAGAGTCTATCAAGCAAAACAACATTGAAGACCTGAGGAGTATTAGTAGATCTACCCATTTGTGAAGGGAATCCTTGATTCTTCTAGAAGATCCAATAACTAAATATAACAACATACAGGCAATTACAAGCATCTTCATATAAATTATGATGTCAAAGTTCATTTATGAAGGTATAAGCATTTACAGTGTAGATCTAGCTTTACATTTATAAGCATTCATTCCATGCGTATTTCATTTCTATTTCAAGGTTAATTCCTCGAATGATTTTTGACTTGCTTTTTGTGTGTAGGAATAGATGGTGCTAGCATTAGATACAATCTGGGAAGTTTAGGACTTCACAACAGTCTGCAACTAAAAATAATCAGAATTACAAGGAACAGGTCGGCCTAGGTGACCTAGTCCCTCCAAATCTTCTTAAAATTGGTTCTACGTGTTATTTGCATCCTCTAATTTATGTTTCTAATATATGTACTAACCTATTTGTTCTCTATCAGTCTATACATTCTGAAACTTGTCTTTTCCTAGTTCCAGGCCCTCTATATTGCATCATTCATCCATATTTCCCTAATCAATTCATTGATTTACAATGAAGGATCATTGCACCTGATTAGCGCTTAAGTTTCACTCGGGACTAGTGGGTCATCTTCCTTCCAGTGCAATTAAGGATTTTTTAGGTGTTTCATTAGGTAACCACTCTAGAACCCCTTATTGTCGTGTCCTAACCACATTCTTTGATCTTCTTTGATGCATTTAGTTGTTTAGGTTCACCTATATTACATTTTGGTGAACCCGACATCTTACATTCCACTTTTGATTTCATAGTTAGATGTGTTATCCATTGGGTTTCATGTGTAATTATCTTAATTATATTGATTTTTCATGAACTTGATGAGTGTTTGCATCTTTATTATAAATTTTCTACTTATATTTACATTATTTAGATGTATCCCCCTTTCATTACCTTGTGAATGAGTGTCATAACCTTGATTCCTACCCATAGCATTCCAATGAGAAGAAGTTGTAGACTTGTAGGTTCCTTTCATCCTAAGTCATCTACGTTCCCTAGGAATGTTTATGGTACCACTAATGGCATTCCCACTATTGTCTAGAATCCCTCTTCCCACTATTCTCATGACGAAGATGAAACCTTAAGAGTCTCTCCTACCCAAGTGAAAAAAATCTACCATGATTTTGAAAAATTTGAGCAATGATTAGGTCAAGAGAATTCTAATAGGGAAGACATCTCCTTGATAGAGGTGATGAGGAAATTGATTCACAAAGAGGGAAATGGTGTTTTTTTTTTATGTTCTATTTCACATCTTACTACTGAAAATGTTAAACATGTCAAAGATTATGCTCAAGATCTTGATTTATCTCAACCTAACACCAGTGTTGAGACTTCTATTCTTATTCTTACTTCATTGTGTAGTGTTCCTACATTCACTCCACCTCTCATGACTACATCACTCTCAAACACTAATCCTACACGTGCTAGTCTTGGAAGTATCCCTAATCCTATATTTCCTCCTCCTACAAGTGTTCCATGTATTTCCCAACCATAATCCATGCCTACTTACAATAATGTGTCATTTTCATATTCCAGTGCTCCTTCCGTTTCCCATTATGGTCCAAACCTTTCACACATGCCCTATGCCAATCTCTCCACTGAATCCACTATTAATAGTCTTTCTCAAACCATCTCTTCCTTGCAACAACAAATTGCCTCCATGACTCGATCCAAATTTAACATTCCAAATTGTGACATTAATAGTCTTTTATCCTTATACATCATTCATTTCGTTATCCCTTATTACATGGAAATACCTCACTTGGAGACTTATACTGGAAAAGGTGATCCCTTGACTCATGTGAAAACATTTCAAACAGTGTGCAGTGACTTCTCTCTTGATCATAAACTCGTGGCTAAATTGTTTACTACAAAATTTAGAGATAAGCCCTTTCAATGGTATTATTCTTTGCATCATTATTATATTGACTCCTTTCAAAAACTTCCTACTGCTTTGATTCAACAATTTCAAAATAATATTGGTCCTATGATTTCTTCGACTAATTTGATGCATCGTAAACAAGGTGTTAAAGAAAAAGAAACTAATTTGGTATATTTAAACATGTGCATCCTTAATTTTTTTTATCATGTACCTGGTATTGATGTTCAACATATTTTCATTTCTAATTTGTAAAAGGGCATTAGAGATAAGATATTTCTTTCACAATTTGTCCTTCGCCTAATTGTGTGTAGTGCTTCATAATTATCAAATTCAAGTGAGTAAATTCGAGAGATCAACTCAAATGGCTCTCTTTGATTAGAGTGATATTGCCTCTCATCCATTTGAAAAACCTAAAGGCTTCATCAAGATCAAAAATTCATCAAACAACATTGATGTGCAAGCGGAAACAACATCCAAACATATGCCTCCTTTGTCATCTATTTCAAGCCATCTCGTAATTGTATACCTCTTCTGAATCTTTGCATCATGTGATGTTGAAGTTTATTAATGTTAATGTTTTAACACTTTCACCCATCAAACTAATCGATCCATCCAAAAAAATATCTAAATTATTTGAACCCAAAGATTTTTTCCAATACCATCGTCAAAGTGGCCATGATATTGAGAATTGTTTCCATTTGAAGACCATCATTCAAGACCTCATTGATTTTAATGTTATCACTGTTGAGAGTGTTAATCATCAGGGAAACAAATTGGTTGCCCCTCCTAATCAAAACCTACAAATTTATATCAACCTTTTTCTTTCCCATTCTACCAATACAATTTTTTCTACCCATTCTTTACCTTCCTCTTCAACCAATATTGTTGAGCCTCTCGAACCTGTGACAACTGTAAATTTTGATCATATGTGTAATAAGGCCAACGATGTTGTCAACCTTATCGATCAATCCAAATCTAAACCCAAGTTGAAACCTTATCCTTGGATTACATTTGATCCTAAGTAAAATATTAGGGCACCTGATGGTCCTCTGTATATTGTTGTGAATATTAATGACCTTCCTTCTCATGCAATCCTTATCGATCCTACTTGCATGATGAATGTTAAAATTGAAGAATATCTTTTAATGTGACACCTCTATTGAGACTCTTGTGACAAATCAAATTTGATGATTAAGACTTTCAATGGTTTTACTCATCCTACCCATGGTTCCATTACCTTTCCCATTGAAGTTGATAAGAAATCCTTAGATGTCATCTTTATTATCATCCCAACTTATGATTAATTTCAATTTAGAATTGGATTTCCTTGGCTTACTTCTATGAAATATATTGTCTCTCCTATCCATAAGTGTGAAATTTCCCCATGACAAACAAATTATCACCATTAACCATAGTCTCTAGCAGCCTTTAGCGAGTCATGGGAAATTTGACCTTGACTTATTTTGGCCAGGTGTGCTTCAACCAATTTATCCTCCCCGAGATCATTTATTCTTATGCTACCAATACTTAAAGCCCAAAATATTTGTGAACTTAGCAAAGCTAAGGATGTCTCATATCCTTGTCATGGACCTAGACTCCTTCCCACACCTTCCATTCCTAATATTTATGCTTTACTTCCACCCATATCATGAAAATTCCATACATCTTCTATCTCTCAACCTAGCAAGTTTCCTATTGTTCTTCCCCCAAGTGAGAAAAGGACTCGATGTTGATTGATCCTAAACCATCCTAAATTTTAAACAAAACCAAAATTCACTGTTGTGCTCGTGAATGTCGCCATATATATCATGTTAGGTCCCATGAGCATGCTTCCAAAAACATTTATTCCCCTAAAATGCCTTCTAATTCATTTATTCCCTTTGAATAACCTATAAATATCCCAAGGGAGGAAGTTAACCTAAAGAAACTCAAATTAAATAAAGCATGACAATTTTTCTATTTGTATCAAAGATCTTATTATTATTAATTTGGATGAAGAAGACACTCTTGATGATGGTCATTACATTATTTCTAATGTAAATGATGTTAGTGTTAACAAATCCTGATGATATGTATCAGCTAATTGATGTTAATCATGACTTACCTACTAGATTTGCATAAATTTTATCCCTAGCTCCTAGTGATAAACAAAGTGACTCATCGTTAGAGCATGATCCTTGTTTGGAGATTGTGATGGCTTCATTCATCATGTTCGATGTTGCACCTCTTGTGTGTTTCCCACCTTCCCTAAAAACAAAATACCAAGATGGGGGAGTAGACGATACGCTTGACTAGCTCCTCTTGTACGATGGATTCTTGTATGTGTTTGTCTACAGTGTTGCACCCCCCCCCCCCCCCNTACAGTGTTGCCCCCCCCCCCCCCCCCATGATTTGTTATTTTCTATATGTTTTATTTCAATTTCTTTAAATTTCCCTTGTTGCTCCATTGGTGCAAGGTTATAATGGAATCAACATTTCATGTTATTCCTCTATTTGAAACTTATTTATTCTATATATCGTATACATGCTATGTCGTGCATGTCCTTTTTTCATAAATGTGTCCTTGTGTTGTTTGATTGGGGATGATGCAAAATATTAGTAGCCATTTATTATTTTTTGGTCTTTACAATTATAACCCAAAAGGACTCTTTTTTTTGTATATGTGATCTTCTTCCACTATGCTTGTAGTTATACTACCTTTGGGGGATGACGTCAATTCATTTTACCATAATTCTTGATATACATGAGTTATCATATGATCATGTTGACCCTAAAGTTAGTAGATCCCTTTGTGCTCTCTTTTTGTCATGTGGTTAATTTTCCTTGGTTCGTCCTTACTTGGGGGGCATATCATAGTGGAAATGTCTTGTGTATGCATGTATGTTTTGTTAAATTCATTGTCCTTGTTAAGGTGTTTGTAGTCGCTTTAACATGGGGGCATACACGCCAATATTTGTTTCACATTTTGGACACACATATACAAAAATTTAATTCATTTTTTTTTATCTCTTAGACAATTTTCTAAGGAGACAATACTTTCCTTAGATTCGTCATTTTATTACATAACATGTCTGTGTGCATTTTTCAGTGGATTCCTTTGGAGACTATGATTTCCTTAGGTTTAATCCTTCTTTTGAATGGATCCCTTTTGGAGAATTATTTTTCTTAGGAATGTTCTCCTGTGGCAGATTTCCTTGTGACAATGTTTCACTTGGTTATCCTTTTTAATGGGTTGACTAGTAGAACACATCTTGGTAGACTACCAATTTTATCTTTGCACTGATATTTCTTTCTTTGCATGGCCCATAGTAATCCAAAACCTTACTAGGCTAGTTGGTCATGTTTAATCTTCCTATTATCAACCAAATAATTCACCCTTGATGAGTAAACTCATCGTACTGGTGAAGCATTGTTAAGCCTCCTTGATTGTGGGCTCAGATAACAGAAGCTAACCTCAAGAGTAAGATGGTTCTTATGGTTTTTACCTAAAACTCTATAAGCTAATGACTTTGTAGAGGAAAGAGCAAGGAAATATGAAACTTAAATCTACTTCCTAAAGGTGATACACCAAAATGATGAAACTTGAATAGAAAACCTAACGCACAACTTGATAAATAGTAGCACTTATACATGCGCAACTCAAAAGTTTACATGCCTTTGCATAAACACTTTATAACCTGAGATTTTTACATTCACAATCCTAGCAGGAAAACCTTTTCACAACTTTCGATTGATTCTATTCCAACACAACTTATAACTTGCAACATACATGAATTTTTGCATAAAGGTGTTATTCAATTAGATAGAATAACAAGGAAAAAGCTTCACAATAAACCACATCAATGATTCAACACACAATATACCAGAATATGAGAAGGCGTAACTAGCTTTATTTCTCTCAAAAAGGTTTTAAAATATTGTACAAATATATGAAACGAGTTACAAACAATTATCTCTCCTTAAAAAGAACTATGAAATTTACAATGTACCAAGAGCAAACTATTAAGAATTAACTTAAAAAATGAAGTCGCAAGATATTTATGCTTCTCCAAATAACTACATGAAAATAGGGATCCATAACCTCCATGGTCATACACAACTTTCAACCATATTTTTAAGCCCCTCAAACAACTGCAAAAAGGCTCAACCATGAGGAAAATGTCAATCATCAACCTCTCCAACCATAAAGGCTCCTAAAAATGCTTCAAATGGCTTCAAACTGGGTCAAACCAACCCCTATATTCCCTCCATATGTTTTCAATATCTCTAACTCCCCTATATATTTGACATTATCTTATAAATTTTCAATTATATTGCCTATGACCCATTCCTAAACAACAAACACCCTTATGCATCATATACACATTCAAAGTGATTTATGAAACATCACTTAGCAATATCTTTACACCTTTAATTTCGATGCATTATGCAAACACTTATGTAAGGGAATTAGTTAAAGTGAAAATGTTTAAAAGAAAGGAAAAAAATCCTAACTGTGGGTGATGACTTTTAGGGTAAAACAAAAACCCTAACATTGAACATTGTCATTCATTCATTATTTTCATGCCTCTTTTCTATGAGGCGCCACCATGAGGACTTTCTCCTTGCATTTAAGGATTATTCCATAGGGTTTTTGGAGTTTTTTTGTGGGTATATTGTGCACATACAGGTGAGCTTCATTATTTTCTTTAAAATATGTTGTCTCAAACTATCTATGTACAGAAAATATTAAGTAAGTGATTTGTGTTTTTGTGTATTTCATGGTTGAAAGCTTCGAGTTTTGTCTGAGATCTATCCTCTAGGAGAATATTTACAGCTTATATTCGTTGTGGATGTTGTGACTTTCACATTTTTATCTTTATGTTAAATATCATTGTTTCTTCACTAGAACTTGAGGGTCTACAGTTCTCTTTTGTAGGTCATGGTTTTGATATTTATATTCTTCAAACCCTTTTCAATCTAGGTATATCTATGATGTCTCTTTCAAACCTTCTCTGTGTGTAATTTTACAAAAAATGACTCATGGGAGCCATTGAAAGTCGTGACTTCATCTTTGTATGATTGCATCTTAAGCTATTTTATACATACATTTGGAGGTTTTTCCTTTTTGTAAAGCATGGTTTTATTGGTCGAACCCTTGTCACTGTTATAACCTTCATGGGTGTTTCTCATCACTACATTATTGTAGAGTGTTGGAATTACTGGAATGGTATAATGAGAGGGGAGGGGTGAATCACTACCTCTAAAACTTTTTATGTGATTGGCCCATTAACCTTAGTGTCATCAGATTTGTATATTCACCTATCTATCTGTTCATCTTTCTTTATGTATGTGAAATCATAACATAAGTTCTTTACATGTGTAAACATTCAAGAAACATATATGAAAGTAAATAACACATAACACAAGATATGATATCGTAGAAAACTCCTGTTAGGAAGTAAAAACTGTGGTGGGGATGTCACCCACAAAACTTCACTATCTGCAGATAAGAAGGAAGCCGGTTAAGGCTTACAATTTGATCACTTCTAATGATCTACTCTATTAGGAGTATTAGAGTGGATACCTATTAGTAGCTGCTTTGTTTGAAGCTTTAGCAACACCGTTAGGTGTGCACTCTGTTAAGAGATTTATCAAGAATTGTTAAGTCCACCTTCTACAAAAGGATTTCTGATGTGATGCACTTGTTAGAATGCAACTACAATATAAATGTTGATCTGATAGTATATGCAATCTCTAATTGTTGATAAAAGATCCTATAAATCTTACATTGTATATGTAATCACCTTGAGTGATTGAATGATGTCTTGTCTTTTCTCATCGGTAGCCTTGTTTGTGTTCTTGAGAACTAATATGATTTGTTGCTAAACTTTGCATGAATTCACTTCTGCTGCTTAGATGCTCTTCGTGGCTACAATCATTTATCAACTCATTACATATTAAAAATGATTGAACATCTATATATACTAGTTTCTAGGTCCATTCTTGATTCACGCTTTTTCAGATTAACTCTAGATCCAAGATTTACAACTTGACCTTGATCTTTAGTTAGTTATGTTTTAGATCCGTTAGGATGCTTTAAAATATTTACAATATGCTTGCTTGACCCTCAAGTAATGATTTAAAACAAATTAAAACTCTATAAATAGAATTACAATGTTTTATCTGACGTGGAAATTTAGATCCACTTTTTGCGGGTTTTGTAACTGACTGTCAGTTCTGATGGTCGGGCTGCTCTATCAGTTTGTCAGTTTTCTTTCATTCTTTGCTCTGTTGATCTTCTGCTCCATCGGTGTCCCTATTTTGAATTGTTTGTCAAGTTCCTTGCCTTTTCTATTTTGTCGCCGATGTTCATAAAATTGTACCATCGGTAATGTCCTTTATGCTTTGTCGTCAGTTCAACACCTGTCAATGTTTGTCGGGCAATTCTATACTTAGCATTTTCATGTCAAGCATTGTTATCTCATCGTTTATGCAGTATGTTGTCCATCGGTTATGCCTATACCGATGACCTTTATCATGTTTTACACTTAAGTATACTAATGGAAAAACTTAATGTCATCAATCTCCCCCTTTGACATTAGTATCAAAAACTGATATGTGCAACATACTTAATGTATTAGTATGTACACCTGTGTATACTTCTTCCTTAGTCATTTTATGACTCCCCCTATGCATATGTCGGTAAGTGTAAGTTTATGTACATATGATTGTCTTCCCTTTTTTTCTTTTTCTTATATTTGATATATTGTGCATATCTATTTTACATATTCATGTTGTACATACAACATACATATCCTTTTTTCTTTCTACTAATGTAGTATATTGTACATATGTACTATTCATTCCTCCTTTTTTTATAATAAAGGCAAAGGTACTTACAACTTGTCAAAAATGTGTGAGTGTGAGGTTTTTAAATCCTCCATCATCTTCTCCCATTTCTCCTTCAAATTTTCTAGAGTCATGTTCTCAAGTGATATCCTTACATGCATATTGTAGATGTTGTCTACCACAGACATCTTCGGGGTTGAGTTCAGATTTCTTGCATCTATAATGTGTTGTTGCAGAGTGGTGAGGTTTGGAAATATGTGAGCCTGCAGCTTAGTAACCTCATTTCTAAACTGTGTCTCTGCATCCCACATCTCTTGTCTTTACCTATTTACCTCTGTGATCTTTTCATGATGCAAATTTATTGTATTTGCATCAGAGGTTAAACTTTGTGCACTCGCTGTCAGATCTGAATCTAGCTGGGACAACTTTTCACTATTCTCTTTTGTGAAATTTTCAAGTGTACACATTTGTTGAACTAAGGTAATAGCTTCTGCAATCATAGGTTCTAATTGAATTTCTAATTTAGAGAGCTTTACCTTGTTCTCTGCCACTTCGTGGATGATCTTCTCAACTAGTTTGTGTTGATACTTCTTCTTTGCCCGTTCTTCCATTGACTGCTCTACATCTACACTTTGAGTAGTGATGGCATCGGTAAGAACTACAATTTGTTCCATGACTGATATATTATCTTCAATTTGTGTATCAGGAACAAGTTGATGTAGTATATCCTTAGAATCGTCAAGTGTTTGGGCTTCCCTATGTGCCTTTTTCATTTTCTCCTGTGTGGTTTTTCTTTGACATATCACTCCAAACTTTTGAAGTGTTTCAGTATCCAAAGTAGATACATCCCACTTGGGTATTTCAATTACCTCATCAAGTGTTACTACCAGGATGTCTTTCTTCATTACTTTCTTCTTCTTCTTCTTTGGTTGAGAGACAGATTAGTGAACTACCATTTGTAGATCTTGAGATTGGATTGATTTGGTAGGTGAAGGTCAAGAAGATGAGGCTTCTTGTTCCTTCTATTCAGAGTCCACCTGCTAGTTGTGTGAAGACGTCTCTTCATTTGCCTTGGGTGTATCAACAGATTTTTCTTCCTTTTTCTTCATGCTATCATCTTGCTTAACTTCACTTTTTGCTTTCTCTTCATCCTTTCTCAATGTTTCATCTTTGTTAATATCTTCTCCTTTGTCCTTTTCAGTGGACAACTCTTGTTGAGTGTCGGTTGTGTTAGTAAACAGTTTTACTTCAAAGAAATGCTAGCTTAAGCTATAAAACCGCAGTGTACTAACAGCTTGAATTCCTACAGTGCTAGTTAGGAATTCTCTGCTTAATGTTAATCTTGATAACAAGGTGCAGCTACCTTTAATTCGAAAAGAGCTACTTATTATTTTCTGATAAAGAAACGAATCTCTTTTCAAAGTATAAATGCTGAAACGACAGCTTATTTTATCTCATCAATATAAAA
>MU224887.1:3120687-3159247 GCA_018584345.1 Thuja plicata
ATTAGGAGTATTAGAGTGGAGACCTGTTAGGATCTACTTCGTTTGAAGCTTTAGCAACACCATTAGGTGTGCACTCTGTTAAGAGATTTATCAAGAACTGTTAAGTCCACCTTCTACAAAAGGATTTTTGATGTGATGCACTTGTTAGAATGCAACTACAATATAAATGTTGATCTGATAGTATATGCAATCTCTAATTACTGCTAACATATCCTATAAATCTTACAACATATATGTAATCACCTTGAGTGATTGAATGATACCTTGTCTCTGCTCGTCGGTAGCCTTGTTTGTGTTCTTGAGAACTGATATGATCTGTTGCTGAAATTTGCATGAATTCACTTATGTTGCTTAGATACTCTTCATGGCTACAATCATTTATCAACTCATTACATATTACAAATGATTGAACATCTATATATACTAGTTTCTAGGTCCATTCTTGATTCACGCTTTTTCAGATTAGCTCTAGATCCAAGGTTTACAACCTGGCCTTGATCTTTAGTTAGTTATATTTTAGATCTGTTAGGATGCTTTAAAACATTTACAATATGCTTTATTGACCCTCAAGTAATTATTTAAAACAAATTAAAACTCTATAAATAGAATTATAATGTTTTATCTGACGTGGAAAGTCAGATCCACTTTTTGTGGGTTCTATAACTGACTGTCGGTTCTGACGATCAGGCTACTCTTCAGTCTGTTGGTTTTCTTTAATTCTTTTCTATGTCAGTCTTTTGCTCCATTGGTGTCCCTATTTTGAATTGTTCTTCGTGTTCCTTTAATTTTCTGTTATGTCATCGATGTTCACAAAGTTGTACCATCGGTAATGTCCTTTATTCTTTGTCGTCGGTTCAACACTCGTCAGTGTTCGTCGGGCAATTCTATACTTAGCATTTTCATGTCAAGCATTGTTATCTCATCAGTTATGCAGTATGTTGTCCATCTATTATGCCAATAACAATGACCTTTATCATTTTTTACACTTAAGTATACTAATGGCAAAACTTAATATCATCAGTAGAGATCTCTATTTACTTATTCCTAGTGCAACTGGACTTATGACTATTATGGTTGTTCATTCTCGTGGTATTTATTGTCCATAAATGTGCTTCCTCCTTTTATCAAGCCCTGTAGGACAATCATTTTCTAGTTTAAACCATGCCTTGACAACGTTGGGATCACTGTCACCAATTACTATATCTACTACATTCTTTGTCCATTTGAACAATGATCTTTGATTTCATTGTTGTGAAATAATCATATAATGTATTAAAATGAGAAAAATATCATTGTCTTTAATCACACAAGATGACCTCTTTGATACATGGTACTAATCTGAAAATGATGTCTTGATCTTGTGTTATTTACATGTGAAAACACATTTAGACAGTGAGCTTAGCTTGCCTTATTTTACTTTATTTTCTATAAAATTATTTGCATCAAGTCAATAAACCAATCTTCCAGAATAGAGCATATCCTCTTGGAAACAATGAAAGGCTCTTTCTAATCAATAAGCAATTATGTATGGAAGCTTTAAAATTAGTGAACCCTTAAAGAATGAAAAATACAACCTTTTATAACATTCAATTATCCTATCATGATTATATTATGTAATCATTGCTATTATAATGTTATTTGTCTATAATAATCACATATTGTCTATTATATGCCCTTGGTATCGTTGTTATTACAAACATCTTTCATTCCTTCTATAACAATCCATACAATATTTCATCACCTCTAATCAAAATAGTGTACCCACTTGTTTATCATGATTGCATTTGTGTTTTGGGGTTCTTCATGAAACTGCTACTCCAAAGTGCCTTATTGCATACAACTATTCCATCTATTTTGATCTCTCTTTTCCTTCTTTTGTCATTGTTAAGATCATTGTTATTAAGTGTTGTATTTCCTATCACTACCATGTAATGTAACAACAACATCTTTACATTGATTTCGACCTTTGAGAATGGATATCATTGTTTTAATTTTATTGTATTCGCCCTCAATGCTCTAAAGAAAATACCTCATAAAAGGTAATAAAAGACATCTATTAGAATGAATACTGGATAAGGGTTTAAAACCTTACCTTCTTCACTAAAAACATGTTTAAAAATATGCCTCTTTCTTCAAATTTTGCTGCTATTATGACCCTTGTTGATTGTCCTACGACCTTTCCTATTGTTCACAAGTTGTTGGGTTTATAGCAATGGTGCAACATATGACTTCGTTGTTATTTTTCTTATTGATCATTATTTCACTATTATAACATTTAAATTGGTGTTTTATCCCTTTTATATGAATGTTCTCATATCATTGTCTCGATCAAGTGTTCATATCTTGCTAAATTTAGGATTGTTCACTATGCTTTCATTTGCATTTGAACTTGATTCAGGTTTGTGACTGCCATAGATCCTTCAATATTGAATGTGCTCTTTGTATTCTCATTGTCTTTTGTCAACATTTATAACAACATTGATCATGACTTCACCACCTTTTGTAAATGTTTCAAGATGGTGTCTTTGTTAGATATAACATTTTCCTTTTCTCATTTTGATGTTTGTTCTCTTGGAAGCTTCTTAAATGCCTTGATGACTGTCCTTTATGTTTATGATGATTGTTGTAACAACACCTTTCATGTCTTATATCTGTCATTTTTTGACTAATTTCATGATTATATTTCATCAACATCTCTATTTTGTTCTTTTGAGGCCACTTAAGTTCATGAGGCCTTGATCTAAAATTATTATCTTTCTTTATCTTTTGGACTTCTCTTTGCTACTTTACATTTTATTTCAATCAAGTAGGTATTTATGATTTATGACAGGGAACCCATCAAATCACTGTTACGAGTGATGGATACTTTCTCAATTGAAATCATGGTGATTCTACAATCATTCTCTACTAAAAATACAAGAGAGGAGCATTCTAAGTTCAACCATTGTGGGAGCCCATTTTACTGCACATGTTGTAATATTGGTGCAAGGTGGCCAAAAATAAAAATATGCATATACTTGCACAGTGAAAAAACAAGTTAGATAAAAAATGAATTTTAGATTTGAATGAACACTAATGGTGTTTCTCTACTTTCCTATGATATATGTTATGACTGTAAAATTGGTTTAATGCCTTATGAAAGAAAATGATAAATTTGTTGATATTGCATATGAAATGATTAGGCATCCCGAGCTCTAAAACAAATTTCTTTCATCTCTTGCAGGTAATTTCGGGTAGTAGAGTGGAAGGAGCTCGAGATATACAATAATTTAGCCTATGGGATTTTTCATCTAAGAATTGATGGATCCCTACTCCTTTTCTATGATTTCTATTGTAAATGTACAGTTTCCTTTTTATATTGCATTGAATCAGTTACTCCCACAACTTGTGTGGGACACTATACTTTTGAATTCATAAATAAAGAAAACATTTTTTATGAATAGTTGTTTGATTCTTCTTTCTTGTAAACACATGCATTGAATATGTTGCATCTGATAGTATCTATTTTTGGTGAAGAACACTTAGTATAATTAAATGTATACCTTATCATTGCAGTTTTAAAAACTCTTCCAGCTCCACCTGATTGAGTTGAAATCAAAATTAGGTAACATTTATGGTGACATCTGCTAAATGCTTGTCTGTTAAGCATCCTAGACCAACTTCCTAAACTTATCTATTGGGCATAGAGTCAAAATGATATTGACAAAACTTGAGAAACACTCTTTTACACTACTGTAACTCACTATCTACATCACTATTGTAACTCTTTATAGTCTCATTGAGTAGATATGAATTGTTTGTGACAATTGAAATTTGTTGTTATGGATGTTGAATACCTACTTGATTGAACTATAATGCATAACAACAACAAAAATATCATTCTTATTCCACCTACCAAAACTCAAAGAAAACTGACCAAATGTGCAAACCAACACTTGGAGGAAAAAAAAATGCATTTAAACTATATGCAACAACACTTTTTTGACACCTAAAACCTACTCTAATATGTGCAAATTTTTATCATACCTTAGAAGCAATGCTTTATGTGACTCTAATTGACTCGGATTGGCTCCTTTTCACCATCCAACCTAGATAGACGAAAGGCATTATGTTGTTTACACTTAGATATAATATAAGACCCTCTCCATAATGCATCAAACTTGAGGTGTTTTCCAAGTTTTCTTTTATGTTCATCTCACTTAAGCACTATGTCACCTTCTTTAAATATTCTTGGGGATGCCCTTTTTTCAACAGACCTTTTCATCTATGTTTGGTGTTGTTTTATCTTCCTCATGGCCTCCTTTCAAGACTCCTATAGCTCAACCAACTAAGCTAACCTTACTTTTATAGGACCTTCTTCAATAATGTCCAGTTGATCCACTAAATCAAGTGTTGTAACTCAAGTAAAATAGGAAGACTTTCTTCATTCTCATAGACCACCATTAAATTTGAGTTTCCTTTATCTCTTTTAGGAGTGATTCTATTAGCCCTCAAAGCTGATTTCAACTTAGTATGCCATGCTCATTGTTTACCCTCAATAGTCTTCTTAATGCTCCTAAGAAGATTCTTATTAGTAGACTCTGCTTGGCCATTTCCTTGTGGATAATAGTTAGAAGATGTATTCAAGTTAATTTTATTCTTTATAGACCAGTCATTTATTTTTGTACCAGAAAAAGCAAGAGCGTATTCTAAAACTATAGAGTTAGGGATGCCAAACCTTGTAACTATCTCTTCATAAAATTTTAGGATAGTAGTCTTGTTCGCCTCCTTGAGTGATACAACTTTAGTCTATTTGGTGAAGTAATATGTATCTGTTAGTACCCACTTGTGACCAGTACTAGATGAAATATTTACGACTCCAATGAAATGTAATCTCCATTTCATAACAGGTTGCTCCACTTGAACAAGTTTCAATGGTAAGGCTACTAACTTCTCTTTTCCAACAAACAAGGCACATTATTTACATTTACTTACCCATGAGTGTTCATCCTTGAATAAACTAGGCATATAATATCCACCTTTCATGACCTTAAGATTTTTTTCTCTTGGTGAAAAGTGGCCTCTAGCTAACCCCTCGTGAAACTCATGCAACACTTTATCAACAAAAGTAAGGAATGGATTGTAATATGAAATACCTTCTTTTTGGCTTTATCCAAACCTTGTGGATAGTCACTGGCCTGCAAAAAATGAACCATATCTTGCACCCAACCAGTGATAGAATCTGGAACAATAGATTGCTCTTCATCCTCTAGTACTAGAACATCTTCTTGTCAATGATCTTCACTGGTGATTACACCATTAGCTAACTATTCACATATACCTTTTCCCCCAGCCAACTTAGTGACCTTTATTTCAATTTCATACTTCATTACCTTAGTCACCCAACCAACTCTTTTGATATTGAGATCCTTACTTAACATAAACTCCCTCACACTTGGGTGAGAATCCATCAAAAATAAATTTATTATTTGAAAGCATGTGTTTGAAATTTTTCAGACTTCTAATAACAACAGGTACATGTTTTTCAACAAAAGCATACCTTAGTTCGTAGTCATTGAGTCCTTGTCTAAAAAAAAGATAAAGGTTATTCTAATCTATGAGCATTCTTTTGTACCAACATAGCAAAAACACTATCAATATTTCCATACGCATACAAAATAAAATATTTATAAAAAATAGGATTTATAAGTATAGGTGTTGCAGCTGATGCCTCTTTAATCATCTCAAAACTCCTTTTTTCTATCTTTATTCCCACTAAAACGCACATTCTTTCTCAGCATGGATGTTAGTGGACTTAATAAATCAACTATATCATGAACAAATCTCCTAACAAAGTTGATCCTACAAATAAAGCTTTGTAATCCTTTCTTGTGTGCTGGCAAAGGGAGAGTAAGGCCGAACCTCTTTTGAGGTCAATGGTGACACCATATTTTGACACCACATGACCAAAAAATCTGCCTTCATGAACAAAAAACACACACTTTTTAGGATTAAGTAAAATCCCAAACTCCTTATATCTTTCAAAAATCTGCGTCAAATAAGTTAGATGATCTTTAGCTTCCTTAAAAACAATAGTGATATCATCAAGATAAACCAACACTATTTTGTAAATCAAACCTTGAAAAGCCATATCCATAGCCTTTTGAAAGTTGTCCCAAGCATTGGACAAAACAAAGGGAATTTTCTTATAAGCCATAGTGCCCCATTTAGTTGTGAAAGTTATCATGTATTGGTCCTCATCCTTTACTAAAATATGATTATAACCAGAATATCCATCAAGAAAAGAAAATCTTCTGAACCTAAAACTACTTGAAGGATTTGTACCATGGTGGGCAGTGTTATGAATAAGGTTTGTACCCTTGCCGAGAATGTAAAACCAACAACATATTAGCACAAGGGAACACTTCTGGGTTGTGGGTAACATTGGAAAAGAAGTGGACCTCAAGAGTAAGGTAGTTCTTAAAGGAACCTCACCTAGAACTACCTGAACTAAGTTGCTTTACAGAGGAAAGAGTATGAAGGATACATAAAATGAAACCCACTATCGAAGGTGATGCACCAAATGATTATCTGAGACCTACACATATAACTAACACACAATAAAGCTAGTAATACCCAAGCTCTCTTACGCAACCCAATAGATCAAAATATTTGCATCATTAATTCATAAGGAGGCTAAATAATCACAATCCCTAAAGGAGAAAGACTCTTTGTTACAATTTGAAACTAATTCCTATAACTAGCACAACTCACAACCTGCAAAAAAGTATGTATTCCTACATAAAGTCACCAACTTGAAATGTCATTCCAAGGACAAGAACATCACAATAGAAATTGTATCAACACTAAACACACAATACCAAAAGAAATGGGAAGGTATAAACTGCTAATTACTGCTAAAAGGGGTGTTACAATACTGTATTTATCTGAAAACGGATTACAAAACCCTTCACCTCTACCAAAGAACTCAAAAAAATTACAATATGCACAAGTGAAGAGGAAAGAACTCCCTAAAAGTGAAGCCTCTACCCATATTTATCATCTTCAAAATATATCTGCATCATTAATTAAACCATTAACTTCCTGTTCGGATGTCATGAAGAAGCCTCTTTTTCAGCCCCCCCAAATAGCTCAAACAGGCTCAAAGAGGTAATCCAAAAGTCAAGCCTCACCATACCATCTCAATAGCTCTTGATAAATGCATCCAAATCCCTCAAATAGCCCATAAAGAGCTCCTAAACTGCAAGGTACCCTCATAAAATTCAAACTTATCTCCATGACTTTAACCTTTTCATAAATTCTGCAATAATATCTTATTTGACTTTAAAATTAAAAATAAATATCTATTCTGCACTTTTAAATAACAATTATGAAATGATTTATAATTCATTACTTAATAAATATAAAAAATATTGATTAAGTGATGAATTATAAATTAATAATTATTTTATTTATTAATAATATTATTAAATTGACAAATTAGAAATCACTTAATAATATTATTATATAACATAAAATGCAAAATCAATATTTATTATTATTTTTAATATCCCCCCTTCCATCTTTGTTTTTCTAAAAAATATTAAAAAATGAAATTTATAATTTAATCATTTATTAATATTGTTTTTTACAATAAAAAATATGGAAACATATAAAAACTAAGTGATATAACTTATCATTTACAAATCTTTATGACTCTAAATACCCGCGAGGGTATTAGCTTGGAGAAAACGTAAACAAAATGAAAGCCCCAAAAAGGCCCTACACTTGGTCGATATAGGGTAATGAAACCTTAAAATGAAAACATTTTTTAATTTCTTCTCAATCTTCCTTGTTGGTTGCCACTGACATGGTAGGACTTCTTAGAGCTTTTGGAGGCCTTCTGAATTTTTATTAGTAGACTTGATATGAATTGTTGCCATCTACATGTAAGATCTCCTCCACTCCTTGAATCCAAACTTTGTGAGGAGAAAAAAATTGTGGTTTTAAGCTCGATTTACAAAGAGTATAATATGAATCCTTGTTTTTCTTCTGTGTCTTTGAATGATCTCAGCTTGAAACCTATGTTATGCTCCAAAAAGGAAGAAAAAAGAAGAGTTTTCATAAGCTTCTGCCCTCTAAATAGGTCACGACCTTTGATAGTTGCTTTTTAATGTATTTTAGATGAATAAAATCTCTAAGGATTTCATACCATGAGGGCTTCACTTACTGAACTTGGGTTATAACACATGTGTTCATGGAATGCTAAAGAATCCCCCTATTTTGAAAAAATATTGCCCTGTACTTCTTTCTTGTCACCCCCTGCCAATACACAACCCACATTAAAAAACCCCCCTATTTTTGGTCAAATATTATATGTATCAATTTTTTCTTTAGCATTTTTCACATCTCTTTATATTTCTATCTATATTCAAGTCATTGTTATCCATATATAAATTCAAATAGAGGGTTGCAATATAGAGAAATATCATTATTTTGCAAGTGAGTTTTATTGAGATTTTAGAAACATTAAAATATCATTAAAATGACATATACTAGCAAAAATACATTGGCTTGTATTCTTTGTTGTTTCGCAAGGGCAAAAAATGAAGGTTGTGAAATAGCGAACTTGTCGTTGTTTTGCAAGGGCAAAAAACAAAGGTTGCGAAATAGTGAAACCGTCATTGTTTCACAGGAACAAAAAATAAATATTGCGAAATAGCGAAATGTCGTCACTTCGTAAAGACAAAAAGTGAAGGTTGCAAAATAGAGAACCCAACACTATTTCGCGAGGGACATTAACTACCACTTGCAAATTGGCAAAAAGGTCACCAGTTCATGAAGGTGAATAAAGTATATTTGTGACAAAGTGTCATCGTTATTAAAGTTGAAAGACAATCACCTCATGAAGATGACAATACACACATGCAGAGGCACAAGGATAATTAAATGTGTATGAGATCAAATTAAAAGAGCTGGCACACAATTTTAATCATAACAAAATTTCCAATTGAGCTTTAAGTGAGGAAGTGAAAGCAAAGCTGGTGTGGAAGGACTTGCAAGCACTTGAAGTGAGCTGGGCATTACAAAACATAATTAAATAGTAAGTTCATCCTCTGCTTGAATATTATTTCAAAATTCCTACGAAGAAGAAGAAGGATGTAGGGAAAGATGAACCACCCAGGGTCCCTTTTCATAAAGCCCTTCTAGATGCGTTACCAGGGTTTGTATATAGTGGAACTAAGGTCATATTCGAGGATACTTGGGGGGAACATAAAGATGCTAACATCCCTCACACTGGTAGGTCCCTTTTTTGGGTTTTTAATGATAATAGAGATGAGAAGGTGCCTCAGTCTGACACTTGGAGGTTGTACTTAGCAAAAGTTATAGTGCTAAATGTGTTTGTAGATGCAGAACTTATTGACGTCTTGGTCCGTAATTATAAATGAGAAACTAGATTGGTCAAAGGGCTAGATGGGAACCTAGATTTTTTCATCTCAAAATCATGCATTGAAGAATGTTTTGGCTTGAACAAGAAGAAATTACCAAGATTAATAGGGAACAATATCCAGTGGATTACAAGAGGATGGTAATAAGTTTTGGACTGCGAGAGGTAGCTTATTTTAGAACAAGAGGCAAGTATAACACATCGATGGTGGTAAATGGTAAGGCACCATTTTGTACACTAGAATTTATAGATATCTTTCATAAAATGTATCACGGTTGGTACCAGTTCTATGGTGACAATCAAGAAGTAGAAGGCCACTAGACTTAATGTACATGTCCATGAGGATCCAAAAACCCAACATTAACCTAGCATTTGATATTGCTAGTGAGATTGAAAGAATTATGAACAACCAGTTGGTGTACTGGAATACTAGTAGAAAATTTAAAAAATATTCTCTATTGTGCCATCTAATACTGTTCCAAAATAACAATTTGTTTAGACATACTATGAAGTTAACCACTGTGGATAGGAAAGGAAGTAGACTCTTAGTTCAGTTATGGTGTAGGATATTGGACAAGAACACCAGAGATTGTGATTAAAATAATTTTCATGGTTCCTTTGTTGTGTGGATATTTAGGGAACTTGGGGTTCATATTAAATGATTTATCTTAAGATAAGGGCACTCTTAAGACTGTTGGAATATAACCCAAAGAAGGGTCACACCCATAATTTTTTGATTAGATTTTAAAGAATGATCACACTCTTATTAGGGTTTATGGATGCAAGCAAGCCCCCCACAAATTACTAGTCTATGTTTCTAAGAGAGTTGTTTTTTAGAATTCATCTGGTAATCAATGTGATTTGAAAAGGAGATAAATTGACCAAAAAGAAGGGTATTTTTATGCACCATATAGTCATATATGCAAGACTGTCTGTTGATTCTAGTTCTCTTGAACAGGTTCAAAGTTATTTAAAATGAGCATACCATTTGAAGGATAGAAATGAAAGGGTCTATCAACCTAAGTGATATATTAATTATTTCATAAAAGAGATTAAACATCAAACTAACATGATTGAAGATATTTCCCGAAATTGTGTGAACCCTCAAGATGTTATGCAAAGATGGAAAAAGTGGAATATATTGAAGAAAATGGAAGAGGATAGACAAAAGAAGGGGAAACCAAAGTTTTTTCATGATCAAACCCATGAAATAATAAGGATGGAGTTTTTCTTGAGAGATTTTGAGAAGCTATATGGAAAATCTACAAGCAATATACCACGAGAGGTTAATCTTGATCCTCGTAAAAAGGTATAGAAAATTGATTATTCATGACTCAAATTTAGAGAATACATCAAGCTCTCCTCCTCCAAAGAAATAGAACAAGATGAATTGGTACCCATTGTACCTTATGATGATTCAGAGGGGAAGGGAGACACTAAATAGATCGCTAGTGCACTCAAAGCACTTGGTAACGATGAAGAAGTGGATAGGCACAGTTCTCCATTAGTATTTCAGGAATAAGTTCATGGTTATAAGGCTCATCTTCCAGAAGAAGAATAACCTATTGATTTTATGGATGAAAGAGAAGCCATATCATGAAGGTTTAATGTAGATGATAAATTTATCAAAACTTGGGAATACAAATATTTTTGGATTCAAATGAAAATGAAGGACTTCAAAGAAAAAACGTAACTAATTTGACAGGGGTTGAAGAATCTAAACATGAGGAGGTCATTGAGATAAATTTTACCCTTGAAGAGGTTAGAGATATGATGCATAAAAGTGATATGCTGATTGTTCAAGGCTTGACTCTTAAAAATTTATTCCTACTAGACTAGGTTAGAAAACAAGAAGATCCTATAATTTTTGCTGAGTTTGATAATTGATAACTATGTTAAGGACACACAATTGTTGTGATAGGGTATGATAACTGATTCAAGCCACATAGATGAATGTCAAGATGACCACAAGGATATCAAAGATCAAAGGTAGATACTCAATTTTTATGAATAATCGCACAATAATTCTCACCTTGTCAGACAAAAATTCCCATAGAACCATACAACTTTCCGCTTTTAGGTTGTTTTTTTGTATGGAAATTCTCACTAGACAAAATGACATGACATGTAAGGGATAGTATTCCACTTGATTTGTGTGAAATATTTGGAAAATTTGTTCAATTCTAATGTGATAGTTTCGTATGTTGTTCTTGGTGTTAGTTCAAGGTTATTCAAGCACATTAAACATGAAGGAGGGAAAATCAAACACACTTTCTATCACTATAGTCAATTGGCTTAGTTAGAAATGTTGGAAATATATCGAGGCTAGGTGAATGAGAGGGGAGGGGGGGTGAATCAAGAACCAATAAAACTTATTCTCTTTTATCATTTATTAGATTGTCTAATCTTCATTTCATGCATGGAACAAAAAAGCAATAAACATCCATAACACTTGACACAATATTTGGTTACCCAGAAACCTTCAAAATAGAAAGTAAAACTGGGGTGGGGATGGTACCCACAATATTTAGTACTTGTTATGCCCTGCATCCCCATCCCTACATTTTGTGTGGAAAATGTTGGGTCCCCCTTTTTGTTTTATGCTTTTGGCTCTTGCCTTATCTTTTCCTTTTTGTTTCTTTGTTTTCCTTCTCCAGGTTTTCTTTCCCGCGGTGTTGGTTTTACTTTTTGTTTTTGTCCCTTGTGTCTCTGGGACCCAGTCCTAGAGTTGGTCATTCTTTGTCCAGGAACCAAACTCCAGACTCCAGGATTCTTTGCCACGATGTCTTCTTTTCGTAAGAGGGTATGGTTGCACAGAATCCCTGAGCCCGGAGTCTGGAGGTCGGCTTGTTCTGGAGTTTGCAGAAGGAAAGGTAACTTGCTTTTCACCTCAGGTATAAATAGAAATCACCTTTCATTTTCAGAATTACCGCGATTAAAACACTTAAGCAATTTGAGCGATTTCACAGCGATATCATAGCTATCTTAGCAAGAATCTAGTGTGAGCTATTCTGAGTCATTCTAAACAATTGCAAGTGGTTTCTGGAGTTGAGGGGTGATCATTTGAAGGTAGAAGCTATTGCAGAGAATTTGCAGCACCTTGCCTTCCTTCCTTTCTCTAGTTTCAAGGTTGGTGTCTGGTTTCTCTCCTTCATTTTCTTGCTTTTTCGTTGTGTTCTGTTGGCATTTGTTTGCGTTTTCCGTCTTGTTTCCTCATTTTGTTTTTGTCTTGGTCGTCTAGTATGCCACCCATTGGTGGGTTGGCTCTACCAGAGGGTTGTTTGCCCTCTATGTGAGTGTAGTATATTATGTAGGTATTGTATATGCTTGTACATGTTTGGCATTATTTTATTAAGGTAGTTGCTCTGCGTTTTGTATATATGTATATTTAGTGTATATTAATGTATATCCTTCCACTTTTCATGTGTATACCTTTTAGATCTACTATAAATATGATATATATGTTGTGTATATATGCCCAATATCATGTCAAGATCATTGTGCTCCCTCTATTTTCCGTCCACAAATTCGCAAGCTCACTCCAGGCAGGATACCTCTTGGTTGAAACTCGGCTCTCGGCTAGTTTCAACTAGGTGGTTTTCTCTCTCCTCCATAAACCAGCCTTAATGACCCATTTATGTCCCATATATGCATTCAAGATTGTCCAAGTGGCATCCACTTTTTGTGCATTTGGACAATTGGCGCCACCATCACCATAACTCCCCATTTATTGCATAGCCATGTGACGCTGACGTAGGCCTGACAACTCACTTTTCGCGCACAACTTCCAACGGTTAGTTTTCCAGACCCCGGGTCTTTTGCCCTCACCCAATCCATATATTATTTTTGTTAGGTATGTTGAGACCCCAGGCCCAAATATTGGTTAATTTCCTAAGTTTGCAATATATATATATACTTTCTGGGGTTTTGAACCTAAACTAACTTTTTAGGGAAAAGACATGCTGCAGTGGTAAGATCTCTGGATCCTGAAATAATACTTATTCATGAATTTTGACAGTCACCTTGCCTTGCAAGTTTCCAGAACAACACACTTAAAATGTCTGAGGCTTCCGCATCTTCACCACCCAGAAGTCCAGAACTTCCCTCCACGACAGTCACTAGGGCAGCCGTCAGGTCTAAAATGGAGAGGGCCTTAGAGAAATTACCTCTCAGTAAGAAGTACATGAAGGAAAATTCCATTTTTGGATCAAATATTGATTCCAAAGTTCAATTGATTACCGACACCAGCGTCGGAATGTGTGCCTAGATGCAGACCCTGGTTAAAATAATGTATATTCAGCGACAGTCCAGGGATCCACTACGATTAGCGTCGGGGATTTTGGGATTCTCAAGGCTGCCTGTTTCCCATGCTCAGTGCAATCCCCAGAGTTGATTCTTACACTTGCAACACATTATAACTCTTTCATATGGGCCATCATGCTCACAGCTCCGGAACTGACCAGATATCCCACCCCCATGATGTCTCTTGATGCCGCAACTTTTTGGGTTGGGTTGGGGATCCCTCAGTTTGATAACCCAACTTTCATCACCAGATCTGATGCCTTAGTGCAATTTTAGCAGTTGGAGGCCGCAACCCGACAATATATGAATAATCATTGGCTCAAGACTCTAAAGAGGGACCCCAAAAAAATGAAGCTAGAGATCCCCCATTCTGAGTTTAAAGAAAGCATCCAGATGGGGATGATAACACTATCCCAGGTCTTCAGGCAACCACATTCTCGAGAATTCACAGGGTGGATGTACTACTTCTTGCTTGGCATTTCCACCAGTGGGGAGTACTTCGATTGGGCTGCCATTATTTCAAACCACGTGGATTCTCAGTTCTTGCAGGTGGCCCAAAAGCAAAAGTTTTATATGACTTCTTATGTTCTCTGGGCCCTAGCACAATAATGACCCACCACCAATGGGTTACTCACAACAGGTGTACTCAGGATCAGCCTGGGTCAGAAGGCTTTCTGGGATTATTTCCCACAAATCCAATGGGAGGCTAGTTTCCCCAGTTTCTGTTGGGTGAACGACACCTTCGTTTACTACAACCTGCTCACACCCACTCGGGATGTAGGGTACTGCCTCTCCATGGACGTAATGGATCTGGTTAGAAGTTATGGCCATTATTACATACAATTCCAACAACATACATACATAAGGGTAACTGACTTCTTAAAAAAACCTTACTTGTTGCCCAAACATTGTGGGAAAAAGATAATTCTCTTGGAGTATTACAGGCAAATAATGGAGTTGCATGCATTCTACACCTTAAAGAAGGTGAAAAATATCCCATTCCTGATCACTTGTGGGAATTACTCATGCAATCTGGCCACAGCCAAGGAGGCAGACAATGAACTAAAGAGCTTGAACCTGGCATAATTTTATCTAGTGCGGAAGAACTTTGATTCGCATGGAAAAATTGCACTGGCACTTCCCAGGGCATCAGAGCCCCACCAATACCACATGGAGGACTTCTAGGAAGATTTCCAGGATGATGTTGAAGTTCAGAGCTGGCATTACGTTCGGATGACTATGGGGATGATGGAAAGGTTGAAGCTTCAGAACTTTCCAGATGACTTCTCAGACGCCATATCCATAATAGACCCCCAGTACAAAGCAAAGGGGATTGATAAGTTGGCCCTCCCACCAGTGGAATGGAATTCCCAAGAGGGGCCCACCATTAAGGAATTTACCCACAATGTAGTCAAGCATAGCCACATATACTTTAAGAGAGTATGCCCCAGGAGTACCCGCAGGGCTTCCCAACCGATACCAAAGCTAACCCCTGGGGCCGGAACTTCTTCACAGGGAGAAGATAGGGGAAAAAGAATAATGGAGGCCCCAAATGTGTAGGAGATCCTCATAAAAGAATAATTGAAGCAATCAATAGTGGCCTCCCAGCAGATGAGGGTGAATTTAATCACATGGTTGGCTACTCCTGTGCTCATGACCGGACCCATCTATCCTCCCTATTCCCCTTCCCTAGCAGCACTAATGGTCAAAGAAATAGGAGTGGATCCAGAAGACGAGCAGGTCCTAAGGGATGCGGGGCCTCCTTTGGTCACCCGGTGGAAGAAAAGGCTTAATCCAAAGCCAAAGGCAGAACCAGAGCTAGGGATGCCTCAGATCCCACAAATAGAAATCCTTTCTTCTGACTCCCCAGAGCCAGAGAGGGAACCAGAGTCCACTCATGTCCCAACAAATCCTCCCCCTCAAGATGAATTCGATGATGTTTTTAGAACTGATGAGTTTGGGAATTTGCAAGGAGACATTGAACATCCAGAGGCTGAAATCCCGAAGCAGGAGGAAGCTCCAGAACAAGAGCCTGTGCAAGAGCAGGAGGAACAAATAGAAGAAGAGAAAGGGACAAAGCAAGAGATAGCCTTTGAAGTCCTAGAAACACAGGATATGGGAGTTTTAGGGCAACACCAACAAAGTGAACAAATGACATTAGCTGGGGAAACTGGACCTTCGGAAACAATCGTGACCCCAACCATCGTGTTCTAAATGCCACTCCCAAAGGTAACATTTGGGGGGGGGGGGGTAATCATGATGGCCCATATATTAAACCTTGGCCCATTGCCTCCACCACTACCTAAAGATATACAAATGGAAGAGGACACCCCAGCAACAGAGGCCGAGGAAGAACAGGAAAAGGAAGAAGAAGAAAACCCCAGGGGAACCAATGAGGATCTGAATATTGCTGAAGATATAGATGGTGGGGTAAAGAACACAACTGTCACCAGAGGAAACATCATCAGTGAGCCAAAATACACATGGAAGGATTCAAAGGAGGCTCATTCAGATGAAAGGGCACAGCAGGATATCAGGGAGAAGTCACAGGAACAAATTTTGGCTACAAAGCCACCCCGCCCGCCATAGTGGTTGGTGGAATCTTAGAAGATAAATCCCCCCCCATCAACACCCAGAGCCCATCTTTCTTTGGTAGAGATGATGGCTCAAGCACAGAACCCGCTGAAGGCTAAGAAAGCCCAAAAATTTCACACTCTTCAAACTAAGCCAAGCGGAGAAACAGTCACAGTAATAGTAACACCTTCCCCAGACGCAGACGAAGGAACGACCGAAGCCAAAGATTATAATGTCATGGAGGTACCGCTGGGGAAGAGAGGAAAATAGGGTGAATTGGACCTATTAAGAGAAGCATCCAAGGCAGTAGAGGCTCGCTACAAAAAAGAAGCTCAAAAGCTCAAGGCAGAAAAGGAGAAAAATGCAAACCTCATGGGGTTGCTAAATGAGCTAGCCCAGCCTATTAATGTTATTCCCCCAGAGGCCTCTACATCTGATGAACCATTGCTGTAGAGTGACATAGACTCATTATGGGCAATGAAAAAGAAGGCCCAAGCAGTTGACGAATGGGTCGCCTTACAGTTGGGAAACATCCAACATTTCCTAATGTCCACCCTCCCGGATCTATATGCGGCCCGCCACCTCCTACACCAGGTCGAGACCATTATCAACATATGGGAGGGGGACATCGATAATTATGAGGCATGGAAAGTCAAGTTAGAAGAACTCCTCGGCCTTAGAGAGGAGATTGTTTTTGAGTCTAGAATTTTGGGGGAAGAGTCATTTGAGTTTGTGAGGACCCAGCACTCTAGACTTGACCTCACGTTGGGGGTAATCAAGAAAATGGTGGGGACTCTGTGGGATGAGATCAATGCAGTATAATATTCTTTTAATTTATACAAGTCTTTTGTTTCAAAGGTCTCTGGGACTGATCCATTCAGCACTGACACATGCACACCGGAGGAGTATGTCTTGGGGAAGTTTGATGAGTTAATAGAGTCAAGGTATCAATCCTCAGATGGAATAGATGGAGCTCAAATGATGCAAATAACTCGCATGATACTCAGTGGTCATGATGTGACAAAGATGGCTAATGAATTTAAGGGAAATGTTCCAGACTTGGGGGAACACATTGAAGTGGCCAAATACCGACGGGCTGGCCTTAAAGATATCGATGAAGATAGAATCTCCCATCTCCTCCAAGTCTTCAATGACAATAAGCAACAATAAATTTTCTCCGGGGGCTGGAGAAAACCTAAGTGTTTTGTATTCTTTATTCTTTTGGAACGTAAGTTTCTGGATCCCGGAGTCCCGGATCCTATATTTTGTATTCTTTCAGTGACCTGTGTCCTGGTCCCCAAGGCCAACCAGTCACTTTCAAAGAATTTAATAAAGGTTGTTAGAGGGTGGATGGCTACATCAAGGCACGTCAGATCGGCAAGAGGTCTTCTGACAAATGGTCTTCCCTAGGCATCATTTCAATGTTACACCTGGCACATCAGAGACAGGGTGCCACTTTTCCAATTTATGAGGCATGTAGCCTCGATCCCTGGGGGATTGGTTTTCCTCTTTCTTCTTCTTAGCTCTCTTCTCAAGGTTGATTCTTCCATTCCACCTCTTGTCTTTTTCTTCTGACATGACATGCCTATTCTGTCTCTAGGTCTTTTGTAGAGTGGCATAGGTAGTACCGGCCACCGAATAATATATTCTATTGAACAGTGTAATGTAAGTTAGGGTTAGGGTTACATGTGTATGTGTATAAATAATAAGTCCAGCCCCATTCCAAGGGTCAGTGAAATTGATGATTTTGCAATCCATAGTAATAGAAAAGCAGTTTTTCATTTCTCAGTCACAGAGCTCAATGCTCCATAGTTTAAGCTTTCAGTAGTTAGATGCTCCCTTGGAGCCACCATTGTACCACACACCAGTGCTTGCTGGAAGAAATGTTAATGAAGAAGGAAGAGTTCTTGCAATGATGTTGTTGGCAATCTATCTTCTGTGTTAACGATATTTTATGCTTTGTGTTCTTCATGTCCTTTGCTCTAACACTTAAAGTAGATTAACGACCTCCTTTCCCTTGCTACTGATGAAATATGAACTAATTGTTGTATGTTTCTTCGGTATTTAGTATAGTGTGTTAGAGTATTGTTGATATTTTGGATGTTCAACATAATTATAGGTAGATGAAATATTTCTAACCCTGCAAGATCCTTTTTTTAGTTTATTTGTTAAGTCTAAGTATGCTTGGACAAGCCTCACCTTTTTGAATCCCCGGAGAGAACGAGTTGAAGATAACTAGCTATCCCCCTTGAAAATAGTCACATCTCCTAACCAAGCCCCGCACCGTTGAGACCCAAATTTCAGGTGCTTGGAGGCCTGGGGAATCTCATTTCCCCAGACAACCTTTACAGGTGAAGTTGGCTGGTACCCCGGTACTTGGTGACAACTTATCTCTATTGTGGACCCGGTCACAAGAGTGCCGTCAATAGAAACTGGTGCTAGAAGGAGGGCATGAACTCATCCTCCTCTCGAGATTATGATTTTACACCTCCCAAGGGTTCCCCAAGCCATAGTTTTAGGAGTCAAGCCTTTAGTGGGATTGGGTCTTTCTCCCCAGCAAGATTTGAAAGAATCCTTAGGTCAGCCCCAAACCCCAGAAGGTTTGTTGAATTTGAGCCTGTTGCTCGAAAGAAATAGACCCTAAAAACCACACCAAACACTATTATTTGGGGGTCTAGTGTACCTTAAAATAACCAAACTTCTCAGACAATCCTGGGAACCAGCGTTCAACTTACTCAAAATTTAGTTCCCCAAATGGTTGCATACTTTGGTAACATCGGGTCCCCTATGGGAACTTTTTTAGGTGCAACTAATGACTTACCCTCACACCCAGAGAAGATTTGCCCAAGATATGAGCACCTAGGCTCATGAACCACAGAAGAACACTTACAGGCATACAAAGATGCCACGAACTGACACTGGATCCAACATGAAGATGTTGTGACCCGAATGTTTCCCATGTCCCTAGGAGAAGGTGAACTAAACTGGTACCTTAACTTTCCCACCAACTCCATCAACAATTGGCAGGACATGGAGGATGCCTTCTTGGCTGCCTTCCGCTTACAGTGGACCTAGCTTGGTCCCACAGCCAGTTCATTTCTATCAGAAAGGAACCAAATGAGCCCCTTGCAACATTCAATCACTGGTTCCAACGCACCTTGAAGTGGTGCACGGGTCCTTTCATCCCATCCCCAGAAGTAACCATACAGACCTATCTCAATGTAATGGACCCCCTTATTGCCACTCTCCTCTGGAGAACAACCGCCGTGGGCGATCGGGATACTTTGACAAAAGTTTACAACCTAGCCTTAGAACTATCTCGTAGCCTCAACAAAATCCTAGGTGGGATTGGGTAGAGCACGCCTTTCAACATGATCCCTGGAAGAACTGCGTACGCCAGGGGATATAACCCCAATCTGGCAATGGGTGCCTACACGATGGTGATGAATCCCCCACCCCCGTCAATAGACCAGCAGGCCCGGTACGTTTATCCTTCACTGACTCTAGCAATACCAAGTCTGGAATCTTTCCCTTGGAACCAGTCACAGCAGACACAACAAAAACAAACACAACCACTCAGAGTGCCCATCTTCTAGTCATCCGTAGCTGGAGGATTGCCACCCTCAACTCTGGAAAATACTGTTGCCTTCCCAGGGAACCAACAACAACAACCGTCACATTGTGACGCAAACACTTAGCTGACCACAAAGTTTGAATCTCTCTGACGAATGTTGTCTACCCTAACTATGGACATGGGTCAACTGAAGGCAGGGTCCTACATACCCTAGAATTTCAATTCCCAAAGAGGGAATATTTTCTTCGGCCAGCGAAACAACAATGTTGGAGGAAAAAACTTCAACAGCGGGCCTCGACCTAACCAACAACAATGGAACAATAACACAAACACGGGAGGTCTGACTCTGAACCAAAATGCTAATCAAAGTGGTGCTAGGTCATCCCATTTCACACCAATCATAGACTTCCATCCCATAACCAATTGGTGCAGATTGCACGACATAGGCTCCCACAACAAGGTAAACTGTGCCACGCTGGAGAAGGTCATCATGATTTCCCAGCTGGACAGGCAATAATTGCATGACACTACTCCCCCAGAATCTCCTGTGCAAGAGTCAACTCATAGTGCATTGACCTATGAGACCGTCTTCTTCAGATCTACCAAAGAAGACGAAAAAGAGTCTGAATTGCTAGGATTCTTTGATGAATCAATTCTGGCCTTTGAGGCCAATGCCTTCACCAACCCGCAGTCTCCTTACAATACTCGGAGCCAGGCTAGTAAAGGACCAGTTTACACACTAACACCTCCTACCAAGGACACTCCTCCTTGGGATAATACAATTGACCGACCCATCCCTCTAAAAGGTTCTAGCTCTAAACAAGCGAAAGACCCGGCCGGGGGAAGCCACCAATTCCCGGGAGGAAGGTTCAACATCACAAAGGTGTTAGAACAAACTACCACCTCCATGACCTTGATGGAGGTTTTGCTAAACTGTCCCAAGTAGAAGAAGTCTCTTCTGAAGCTCTTGGGAAACTCAGAAGTCGTCAGTCGCCCACCCAAGACTGTCTCTTTTGAGGATGCCAATGCGACTATCTTCTGGGGGAATAATGAAGATCCTCCATTCCTACTAGGCCTAAACATACAAGGCAAAAACATACACAACTACCTAGTAGACTCTGGGGCTTTGGGCAACATCATGCCCCTATCCATATGCTAGAAGCTCAGATTCTGACCCACCCCATCTAATGGCGTAGTGATTCAATTGGATAAAACTACTATGAAAATGGTGGGAGAATTGAAGAATATCCAGATACAACTCATCCAGGACCCTAGAATAGCCAACATAATCGATATCCAAGTGGTGGACATCCCAAAGACTTATGGGATGTTATTAAGTTAGAATTGGTCTAAGTCCTTAAATGGATACTTTTTGATGGACTTCTCCCACTTGTGGCTCCCCTGGGAAGGAGAATCAAACAAGATCTGGGTTGAGAGTGAGCCCTAGATGAAGCAGGCCCTTACCAAAGTCAGGAGGGTTAATGAGGTCTTCTTCTCTGAGACTTCCCCCCGGGGTGTACCAACCCTTTGAAATCTTAATGTTTGATTTCACCCCTGGGGAGGATCCCATAGTCTTGTAGATAACCCAGGACCTAGAAGAAAATTTGAGGGTTGAGGTTAACTCTCATGGTGCCGCAGCAACCCCCGCTACACTCTTGTCTGGCACCTTGTGTCGAGTACACTATCAGAAGCATTTAGAGTTAGAGTGTGAGCCTTGCCTTTCCGTCGCTACCTGGCACATTGACGCCTTCCATAACAAAGAACATATAGTTGATTCCCTGGAACCCAGTATTCCTATTGGAAGCACTTCTTTGGTGCAATTTTCTCGAGGATCTCAATTCCAAACCCCTCTAGAGGCAAACCTCACCCATGCGCCATCAGTGTAGGAGGAAGCTCCTCCCAAGTATCCCAAAGGCAATCCAAAGACTGTTCCCTCTCCCCAACTCCAGACTACAAGCGATGACTTGTGGACCCTTAAGTTCGACGGGTCCCGATCCAAACAAGGTTGTGGGGCTGGAGTAGAATTAATCAACCCGAGAGGGAAGTCCTTCCTCACATCCTACAAGCTGCAATTCAACTGTACAAACAATGTTACAAAGTATGAGGCTTTGGTACTTGGACTCCTATTCCCATTAAGGAAAGGGGTCACCCACCTCCGGGCTCTGGGTGATTCAGAGTTGATTGTTAGACAGGTCCAGAGTCAATACACATGTCATGATAAGAGGCTGGCTGCATATCGCAATCGGGCATGGAGCCTTATTGAAGATTTTGATGCCTTCGGCATTGATCTTATTCCTCGGCAACAAAATTATGTCCCGGACACCCTCGCTATTTCTGCTAGCACACTTGAGCCCATGGTCGGCTCACGACTCTAGAGATTTTCTGTGGAAATGATCCCCACCCCCTCCATTCCAGATAATGTCACCCACTTTCAGGTTTTTGAGGACGACCAACATATCCTAGCCTTCATGGAAAATGTTGGTGTCTTTAAGGATCAGATAGTGGAGGAACGAGACCATGATGATACTGGGCAGGGTGATGAAGATTATGGGATCATGGACCTACCTACCAACACCATCCCGAAGGGGATGGTCGCGCTTGAATGTATCTTTGACTCAGACCCTCGGGGATAGGAAAAGATGTCATCCTCCTCTAAGGGAGGAAAATTTGAGAAAGTAAACATCAGCCAGCCCGGTGAAGAAAAGATGGTACACATTGGTACCTCCTTCTCCCCTAAGGAGAAGGAGAAGATTCTCATAGTTCTCCGAGAATACATAGACGTGATTGCATGGGGATATGAGGATTTGAAAACATACAACACATCCATTATGACTCATACCATCCCCCTGAAACTTGATGCTAAGCCTTTTTGGCAAAAGCAATGACTAGTCAACCCGTTGATCGAGCCTCTGATTCGTTAAGAGGTGGAAAAACTGCTATCAGCCTGGATAATCTTTCCAATCCGGCACACTGCGTGGGTTGCCAATTTGGTCCATGTTAGAAAAGAGTGGTGAAATTTGCCTTTGCATGGATTTCCAAAATTTGAATAGAGCCTCTAAGAAGGATAATCACCCTCTCCCCTCGTTGGATGAGGTGTTGCAGATAGTGAATGGATCCCAAATGATGTCTTTCTTGGATGGGTACTCTGGATACAACCAAGTCATGGTTAAATACGAAGATAGAGAGAAAATGGTGTTCACCACCAAGTGGAGAACATTTGCATATCAGAGAATGCCCTTTGGCTTGATTAACGTAGGGGCCACATTTCAAAAGGCTATGGACATTGCGTTTAAAGGCCTCGTGAATCGGTGCATAATCATCTATATGGATGATTTGACCATGTTTTCCTGGGACAGGTGTGACCATTTTTCCCACCTCGCTCAGATCTGCGAGAGGTGTCACCGGTACGGAATATCCCTCAACCCCAAGAAGTACATATTCAGGGTCACTAAAGGGAAGTTGCTCGGGCATATTGTCTCTGAGAAGAGTATATCCATTGACCCTGAGAGAGTTGAAGCGCTGCTAAATCTAAAAATGCTCGACAGCAAGAAAGAGATGCGATCTTTCTTCGGAAAGATCAACTTTGTCCGGTGATTCATCACTGGATTCACTGAGATAGTTAAGCCACTCAACGAAATGATGAAAAAGGATACCAAAATTGAGTGGAGTCTAGAAGAAAAGTGGGCATTCGCCCAAATAAAACAAATGATAACAGAGGCACCCATCCTAGCTAGTCTAGACTACTCCCTCCCGTTTTACATTTACTCCTTTGCTTCACCGCATTCTGCCGTGACAGTATTGACCCAAAAGGTTGAAGGGGAAGAATGACCCATAGCTTTCATGAGCTCCCCCTTCAAGAACACTAAAGTCTAGTATTCATCATTGAAAAAGTAGGCCTTTGCTGTTGTTCGCGCTGTGAAGAAATTCTGACATTATATTCTCCGGAGCAAGGTGCATGCTATCATCCCAGACCAGGCTGTGAAATCTCTGTTGATGCAGAGTGAACTAGGTGAAAGATGGGGGAAATAGATGGCCATCCTCTAGGAGTATGACTTAGAAATTCAACCCATGAAGATAGTTTGAGGCCAGGGACTGAGTCGAGTGATGGCAGAAGAGAATCCCCACATAGAATGTCAAACTTACATAGTGGATTCTATCACTCGAGACATGTGGTACACTGATCTGGTGTACATGTTGTTAAATAATAGGTGCCCAGAGGGGCTACCTCCCAACAAACACTATGCCCTGTGGATGAAAAGTGCTCACTTCATGATCAAAAACTCTGCGCTTTACCGTAGAAACTATGAGGGAGTGTACCTTCGATGCATTGATAGGGACCAAGCTGCGAAAATGATCAAAGAATTCCACAAGTAGTTTGAAACTGAGCATGGCTCAGCTGACACCACCACACGTCAAATCCTCCAGGCTGGATATTATTGGCCCTACATATTTAAAGATGTTTACACTCACATTCGAAGGTGCCATACTTGTCAGACTGCAACACATCGTGAGCATAATCTGGCTATGCCTTTACAACCAGTCTTCGAGGCTAGGCCTTTCGCCCAATGGGAATTTGACTTTATTAGGGAAATCAACCCCAACTCATCTACCAACCACCGATACATCTTAACTGCAACTGATTACTACACCCAGTGGTCTGAAGCCATACCTTGCAAAAATAACATGATAGACGTAGTTATCAAATTCCTGGAAGAAAACATCGTCATAAGATTCAGAATGCCTTTTACTATAGTATGTGACAATGGTCCAGCATTTTATTTGGCAGAACTACTTAAATGGACCTATAAATGGAAGATCACTCTGAAGTTTTCCAACAACTATTACCCCTAGGGGAACAGTGTTGCTGAATCAACGAACAAAAATTTACTTGAAGTGATCAAACACCTGCTAGAAAAAACCCCTAGGATTGGCATCAAAAGCTAAGATTCACCCTCTGGGAAGATTGCATTTGAATTAAGGCTGCCTTGGGAATGTCCCCATTCCATCTAGTTTATGGCTAGAACCCAGGGTTCCCAATCAACTTACATATCCCAATTTTGTAGTTTATACAGGAATTCAACAATCGAGATAATATTATGGAGGTTCGGCACTTGAATCTAGTGCGGATGGAAGAACAATGAGATGCAAACCTTAAACATTTTACACGTCATAAAGCAGTGGTAAAATGGTGGTTTGACTGTAGAGCCCAATACAAGGATTTTCAGATTTCAGACTTGGTCCTGTTATGGGACAAGGCCTGGGAAAAGAAAGGAAAGTACACCAAGTTCCAACAGCTCTGCCTCGGACCATACCTAATCTCAGAGATCTGCAGGGAAAATACCTACCGCCTTAACACCATGAACTAAGAACTTGTTCCATTGTTCGTCAATGGACAGTTTCTCAAACATTATTTCGAACGAGGTTGGCTTGCCCGAAGTTATCTTTTATGTAAAGTTCCTTGCTTGTAAATATTTATTTCCCAGTGCCTTGTTGGGAGTTACCTTACCTTGTAAATAGTCTTGTTGGCCATCCTTCAGGATCGCCTCTTTCTTTTGTTGTCTTTGCTTTTCTCGTCTTCTTTTTGGGTCCTGGCATTTTTCTCTCTCTTGTGAGGATTGGGATGCTTCGCATAACATCTGGTCTCCAGGATGTCTTTAACATGGTGGTGAACTTAAGAATCTATTGTTAGCATGATGGAATCGGTCTGATCTCCAGAGTTATTTTGTAAGTTTGGTAGTAAATTATGAGTAATCTTCATCATATTTATCCCTGGAAGTCTAGGAATCAGTGAAATAAGAATTAAGGAACAAGTAATCGGACACACCAAGGGTAGATCGGTTGCACTAGTTGGTTGACCCAAGTCTGAACTTTTAAAAGGATTCTTTCTGGGTCTAGAGTTTTTCTCCCCCATTTAGCATATTAAGGTGGGCGAAAGGGTGAAAGAAGTACCGCCATTAAATTTAGCTAAACTTAAGCTTGATGGTGAAAGAAGTACCGCCCTCCCACCCATAAATGTACAAAATAACAAGAAAAAGAAAAGGGACAAAACTCCAGTCTCTGGGAGAAACGAGTGAATCTAATGACTTCGTGGTTTCATATACTTAGTGCCTCTTCTTTGCTTCTCCCAAAGGTCATCAGCTTGATTTCTTTCCAAAGCACACACTTCACCACTGATGAAAAGATCATGGACTAAATCGCGTATGGCCGGGTTTTCTCAGACATGTTACTCTTTATAGGTAAGATGCTTGGAGTAACAATTTGTTCCAGTTTTGCTAACCAGAGATTCAGTAGTTCTTGAATGCAACAAGGAGTTTGTCCCAGATAGTTGCCACTTGTTATGACCTGCATCCCTGTCCCTACATTTTGTGTGAAAAATGTTGGGTCCCCCTTTTTGTTTTCTGCTTTTGGCTCTTTCCTTGTCTTTTCCTTTTTGTTTCTTTGTTTTCCTTCTCTGGGTTTTCTTTCCCACGGTGTTGGTTTTGCTTTTTGTTTTTGTCCCTTGTGTCTCCAAGACCCGGTCCTGAAGTTGGTCATTCTTTGTCCAGGAACTGGACTCCAGACTCTGGGATTCTTTGCTATGATGTCTTCTTTTCGTAAGAGGGTATGGTTGCATGGAATCCCCGAGCCCGGAGTCTGGAGGTTGGCTTGTTCTAGAGTTTGTGGAAGGAAAGGTAACTTGGTTTTCACCTTGGGTATAAATATAAATTAGCTATCATTTTCACAATTACTGCGATTAAAACACTTAAGCAATTTGAGCGATATCATAGCGATCTTAGCGAGAATCTAGTGCGAGCTATTCTGAGTCATTCTGAACAATTGTAAGTGGTTTCTGGAGTTGAAGGGTGATCATTTGAAGGTAGAAGCTATTGTAGAGTGTTCGCAACACCTTGACTTCCTTCCTTTCTCTGGTTTTCAGGTTGGTGCCTGGTTTCTCTCCTTTATTTTCTTGCTTTTTCATTGTGTTTTGTTGGCATTTGTTTGCATTTTTCATCTTGTTTCCTCATTTTGTTTTTGTCTTGGTCATCTAGTTTGCCACCCATTGGTAGGTCAGCTCTGCTAGAGGGTTGTCCACCCTTTGTGTAGGTGTAGTATATTCTGTAGGTATTGTATATGCTTGTATATGTTCAACGTTGTTTTGTTAAGGTAGTTGCTCTATGTTTTGTATATATGTATATTTAGTGTATATTAATATATATCCTTCCACTTTTCATGTGTATATCTTTCAACTCTGCTATAAATATGATGTATATGTTGTGTATATCTGCCTGGTCTCATGTTGAGCTCATTGTGCTCCCTCTATTTTCCATCCACAAATTCATGAGCTCACTCTAGGTAGGATACCACGTGGTTAAAACTCAGCTCTTGACTGGTTTCAACCAGGTGGTTTTCTCTCTCCTCCATAAACTAGCCTTAATGACCCATTTATGTCCCACATATACATTCAAGATTATCCAAGTGGCATCTAATTTTCACGCATTCAAACAATTGGTGCCGCCATCACCATAACTCCCCATTTATTGCATAGCCATGTGACGTTGATGTAGGCCTGACAACTCAATTTTCGCGCACAACTTCCAACGGTTAGTTTTTCGGACCCTGGGAATTTTGCCCTCACCCAATCCATATCTTGTTTTTGTCAGGTATGTTGAGACCTTGGGCCTGTATTGGTTAATTTCCTAAGTTTGCAATATATATATATATACTTTCCAAGATTTTGAACCTAAACTAACTTTTCAGGGAAAAGACATGTTGCGGTGGTAAGATCTACAGATCCTGGAATAATACTTATTCATGAATTCTGATGGTCACCTTGCCTTGCAGGTTTCTAGAATAATACACTTAAAATGTCTGAGGCTTTCGCATCTTCACCACCTGAAAGTCTGAAACTTCCCTCCATGACAGTCACTAGGGTAGCCGTCAGGTCTAAAATGGAGAGGGCCTTAGAGAAATTACCTCTCAGTAGGAATTACATGAAGGAAAACGCTATCATGGGATCAAAGATTCATTCCAAAGTTCAATTGATTATCGACACCAGCGTCAGAATGTGGGCCAAGATGCAGGCCCTGGTTAAAATAATGTATATTCAGTGATAGTCCAGGGATCCGCTGACGATCAGCGTCGGGGATTCTCAAGGCCGCCTGTTTCCCATGCTTGGTTTAATCCCCAGAGTTGATTCTTACACTTGCAGCACATTACAACTCTTCCATCTGGGCCGTCATGCTCACAACTTTGGAACTGACCGGATATCCCACCCCCATGGTGTCTCTCGACGCCGCAACTTTTTGGGTTGGGTTGGGGATCCCTCAGTTTAATAACCCAACTGTCATCACCAGATCTAATGCCTTGGCACAATTTCTGCAGTTGGAGGCCACAACCTGATAATATATGAACAATCATTGGCTCAAGATTCCAAAGAAGGACCCTAGAAAAATGAAGCTAGAGATCCCCTGGTCCAAGTTTAAAGAAAGCATCTAGATGGGGATGATAGCACTATCCCGGGTCTTTAGGAAACCACATGCCTAGGAATTCACAAGGTGGATGTACTACTTATTTCTTGGAATTTTCACCAGGAGGGAGTACTTTGATTGGGCCCCCATTATTTCAAACCACGTGGATTCTCAGTTCCTGCAGGTGGTCCAAAAATGAAAGTTTTATATGACTTCTTCTGTTCTCTGGGCCCTAGCACAACAATGACCCGCCACCAATGGGTTACTCACAATAGGTGTACTTGGGATTGGCCTGGGTCAGAAGGCTCCCTGGGATTATTTCCCACAAATCTAATGGGAGGCTAGTTTCCCTAGTTTCTGCCAGGTGAACGATGCCTTTGTTTACTACAACCTGCTCACACCCACCTAGGATACAGGGTACCGCCTCTCCATGGAGGTAATGGATCTGGTCAGAAGTTATGGCCATTATTACATACAATTCTATCAGCATGCATACATAAGGGTAATCGACTTCTCTGGGAAACCTTACTTGTTGCCTAAACATTGTGGGAACAAGATAATTCTCTTGCAGTATTGCAGGCAAATAATGGAGTTGCACGCATTCTATGCCTTAAAGAAGGTGACAAATATCCCATTCCCTATCACTTGTGGGAATTACTCATGTATTCTGGCCACAACCAAGGAGGTAGACAATGAACTAAAGAGCTTGAACCTGGCAGAATTTTATCTAGCGCGGAAGAACTTTGATACGCATGGCAAAATTGCACTGGCGCTTCCCCAAGCATTAGAGCCCCACCAATACCACATGGAGGACTTCTGGGAAGATTGATAGGATGATGTTGAAGTTCAGAGCTGGCATTACATCCGGATGACTATGGGGATGATGGAAAGGTTGAAGCTCTGAAACTTTCCAGACGACTTCTCAGACACCAGATCCATAATAGACCCCCAGTACAAAGCAAAGGGGATTGATAAGTTGGCCCTCCCACCAGTGGACTGGAATGCCTAGGAGGGGCCCACCATTGAGGAATTTACCTGCAATGTGGTTGAGCATAGCCACATATACTTTAAGAGAGTATGCCCTGGGAGTACCCGCAAGGCTGCCCAGCCGATACCAAAGCTAACCCCCGGGGCCAGAACTTCTTCACAGGGAGAAGATAGGGGAAAATGAATAATGGAGACCCCAACTGTGCAGGAGATCCCCATAAAAGAGTAACTAAAGCAATCAATAGTGGCCTCCCAGCAGATGAGGGAAAATTTAATCACATGGTTGGCTACTTCTATGCTCATGACCAGACCCATCTATCCTCCCTCTTCCCCTTCCCTAGCACCACTAATGGTCAAAGAAATAGGAGTGGATCCAGAAGAGGAGCAGGTCCTAAGGGACATGGGGCCTCCTTTGGTCATCTGACGGAAGAAAAGGCTTAATCCAAAGCTAAAGGTAGAACCAGAGTTAGGGATGCCTCAGATCCCACAAGTAGAAATCCTTTCTTTCGACTCACCAAAGCTGGAAAGGAAACCAGAGCCCACTCATGTCCTGGAAAATCCTCCCCCTCAAGATGAATTTGATGATGTTTTTAGAACTGATGAGTTTGAGAATTTGTAGGGAGACATTGAACATCTAGAGGCTGAAATCCCAGAGCAGGAGGAAGCTCCAGAACAAGAACCTACGCAAGAGAAGGAGGAACAAATGGAAGAAGTGAAAGGGACAGAGAAAGAGATAGCCTACGAACTCCCAAAAACATAGGATATAGGAGTTTCAGGGCAACAAAAACAAAGTGAACAAATGGCATCGACTGGGGAAACCGGACCTTCAAGAACAACCATGACCCCAACCGCCATGTTCCAAATGCCACTTTTGAAGGTAACATTTGGGGAGGTAATCACAACGAACTAGAAATTAAACCTTGGCCCATTGCCTCCCCTGCTACCTAAAGATATACAAATGGAAGAGGACACCCCAACAACAGAGGCTGAGGAAGAACAGGAAAAGGAAGAAGAAGAAAACCCCAGGGGAACCAATGAGGATTCAAATATTGCTGAAGATATAGACGGTGGGGTAAAGAACATAGGTGTCACTGGAGGAAACATCACCGGTGAGCCAAAAGACACAGGGAAGGAGTTAGAGGAGGCTCATCCTGATGAAAGAGCACATTAGGATATCGGGGAGAAGTCACAAGAACAAATTTTGGCTATAAAGCCACCCCGCCCGCCACAGTGGTTGGTGGAATCTCGAAAGAGAAAGGCCCCCCCATCAACACCCATAGCCCATCTTTCTTTGGTAGAGATGATGGCTCAAGCATAGAACCCATCGAAGGCTAAGAAATCCCAGACAGTTCACACTCTTTGAACTGAGCCAGGCGGAGAAACAGTCGCAGTAATAGCGACACCTTCCCTAGACGCAGATGAAGCAATGACCAAAGATGGAGATTATAACATTATGGAGGTATCGTTGGGGAAGAGAGGAAAATAGGGGGAATTGGACCTGTTAAGAGAAATAGCCAAGGCAGTAGAGGCTTGCTAGGAAAAGGAAGCTCAAAAGCTCAAGATAGAAAAGGAGAAAAATGCAAACCTCATGGGGTTGCTAACTGAGCTGGCCCAGCCTATTAATGTTATTCCCTGGGAGGCCTCTACATCTGATGCACCACTACCACAGAGTGACATAGACTCATTATGGGCGATGAAAAAGAAGGCTCAAGCGGTTGATGAATGGGTCACCTTACAGTTGGGAAACATCTGACGTTTCCTGGTGTCCACCCTCCCGTATCTATATGCGGCCTACCACGTCCTACACCAGGCCAAGACCATTATCAACATATGGGAGGGGGAGATCAAGAATGATGAGGCATGGAGAGTCGAGTTAGAAGAACTCCTCGGCCTCAGAGAGGAGATTGTTTCAGAGTCTAAAATTTTGGGGGAAGAGTCATTTGAGTTTGTGAGGACCCAACACTCCAGACTTGACCTCACATTGGGGGTAATCAAGCAACTGGTGGGGACTCTACGGGATAAGATCAATGCAGTAAAATATTCTTTTAATTTATACAAGTCTTTTGTTTCAAAGGTCTCTGGGACTCATCCATTCAACACTGACACATGCACACCGGAGTAGTATATCTTGGGGAAGTTTGATGAGTTAATGGAGTCAAGGTATCAATCCCCAGATAGAATAGATGAAGCTCAAATGATGTGAATAACTCGCATGATACTCAGTGGTTATTATGTGGCAAAGATGGCCGATGAATTTAAGGGAAATATTCTTGACCTGGGGGAACAGATAGAAGTGGCCAAATACCAGCGGGCTGGCCTTAAAGACATCGATGAAGATGGAATCTCCCATCTCCTCCAAGTCTTCAATGACAATAAGAAACAATAAAGTTTCTCCAGGGGCCGGAAAAAACCTAAGTGTTTTGTATTCTTTATTCTTTTGGAACATAAGTTCTTAGATCCCGTAGTCCCAGATCCTATATTTTGTATTCTTTCAGTGACCCGTGTCCTGGTCCCCAAGACCGACCAGTCACTTTCAAAGTAGTTAATAAAGGTTGTTAGAGGGTGGATGGCTACATCAAGGCACGTCAGATCGGCAAGAGGTCTTCTGAAAAATAGTCTTCCCCAAGTGTCATTTCAATGTTACACCTGGCTCATCGGAGATAGGGCACCGCTTTTCCAATTTATGAGGTATGTAGCCTCGATCCCCAGGGGATCAGTTTTCCTCTTTCTTCTTCTCAGCTCTCTTCTCGAGGCCAATTATTCCATTCCACCTCTTGTCTTTTTCTTCTAACATGATAGGCCTATTCCGTCTCTAGGTCTTTTGTAGAGTGGCGCAGGTAGTACCAGCCACCAGATAATATATTCTATTGAATAGTGTAACATAAGTTAGGGTTAGGGTTACATGTGTATGTGTATAAATAGTAAGTCTAGCCCCATTCCAAGGGTCGGAAAAATTGATAATTTTGCAGTCTATAGTAATAGAAAAGCATTTTTTCATTTCTCAGTCGCAGAGCTCAAGGCTCCATAGTTTAAGCTTTCAGTAGTTAGATGCTCCCTTGGAGCCACCATTGTACCACACACCAGTGCTTGCTGGAATAAATGTTAATGAAGAAGGAAGAGTTCTTGCAATGATGTTGTTGGCATTCTTTCTTCTGGGTTAACGGTATTTTATGCTTTGTGTTCTTCAGGTTCTTTTCTCTAACACTTAAAGTAGATTAACGACCTCCTTTCCCTTGCTACTGATGAAATATGAACTGATGGTTGTATGTTTCTTCGATATTTAGTATAGTGTGTTAGATTATTGTTGATATTTTGGATGTTTAGCATAACTATAGGTAGATGAAATATTTCTAACCCTGCAAGATCCTTTTTTTACTTTATTTTTTAAGTGTAAGTATTCTTGGAGAAGCCTCACCTTTTTGAATCCCCAGAGAGAATGAGTTGAAGATAACCAACTATCCCCCTCAAAAATAGTCACATCTCCCAACTGATCCCCGCACCATCAAGACCTAACTTTTAGGTGCTTGGAGGCCTGGGGAATCTCATTTCCCCAGACAACCTTTACAGGTGAAGTTGGCCAGTACCCCGGTACCTGGTGACAACTTATCTCTGTTGGTGGACCCAGTCACAAGAGTCCCGTCAATAGTACTGCATTAATAAATTTGGCCAGTTAAGGCTTACAATTGACCACTTCTGATGCCCTTCCCTGTTAGGAGCAATAATGATTGTTAGGTCCACCTTGTGAAAGGATTTATACAATAAAATAAAGTATGCACTCTGTTAGGATATTTGAGAAGGACTGTTAAGTCCACCCTGTTAAAGGATTTTGACTTATACACCTGTTAGGATAAACCAGTAAATGATCTTCTATGCAACTCTAATTTTCTGAATAAGACCCTTTTAAGTAATACTGATCACCTGAATGTGATAGATGAGTCTCTGTTGTTCCTTATACTATTGTAGCCTTCTAATCAATCTGCCACTTCATATTTGCATATCCATACTGTTACTTCTGCTATTTAATACTGCATTTGGATAAACAAAGTAGCTTACATATATATGTATCCAAATCAATTACCTTCATAAGTTGGCTACTAGTCATATTTAATTAGTATCAAACAATATGTGCTAATTCGGCCCAATGATGATACTCGATTCCAGTAATCCACTTGGGTGATATACTGACACTCAGGAAACACAGTGAACTGGAAACTCTGGCACTCATTTGACACTGGGTGCTTGGGTCACATTGATCACTTAGAGATGGTATGCCACTCGGGTAACACTGGTGACTCAAGTGATACTATTTTGAACTAACTTCTCGGTTGACACTGCAACTTCTCAGGTAACACCTCAAGCTGTTGGCTCGGTCAACACTGTATCCATATAAATCACTAAGTGTTTTGGCACTAATTGACAACATGTATTTCCATAGGTTATACAATCTCCCCCTTTGGCATTAGTGACAAAAACACTTATCATACCAAAAATTCTTATCAAACTTCTGAGTAAAACTCCCCCTTACCATGTGCTTGGGTACTTTCTCTGTTTTGACAACTTCTCTGCAACTCGGTTACAACTGACTCTGTTTTTTATTTTCCAAAATTTTTTTTGTAAGTTTGCTATATATATATATATATATATATATATATATCTTCCTCTTATTTGTACATATATTTCCTCATATATTTACATATGTATCCTATCTTTCCCCCTTGTTTTTGACACAAATTCCAAAACACATATCTACAAGGTAATACCAAAATATGAAAGGAAATCACAATGTAAATTCAAAATTTGAGACAAAGTCTTGTCCCAATTGTCTTCAAAACCTTTAGGATGTGCAACTCAATCTGAATTTGTGCAGACAACTCCATCATAAGCTCTGCAACTAAAAATTTGTTATTATGGATGAGTTTCTTTGAATGAGCAATATGTTTTTGCATGACATCCATATGAGGAAGGAGTTGGATTTGTATACATGTTAGGGATTCCCTTATTCTTGCTTCTTCCCTTAGTATCTCTTCCCACAGATCAGTCAGATACTTGATTTTTACAAAATGTGTTGAACTTGAACTTGGATCAAGTGCTAACTGGCTCGCACTTGCCTTCAAATCATTGTCAACCTTTGTCAGCTTGTTCTTTATTTCCATGGTAAAGTTAGAAGTGTCACTCAAATTTACAAATAATTCCACACCATTATTCACATTGGTTTCTAGAGAGCTAATGATAGCGGTTATCTTCACTTGATCTATTGCAATCTTACCTACAACATTCTCTAGAACATTATTCTCAAATTTTCTCTCTGCCTTCTGTAGTAATTTCTCCTGTCTACTAAGATCATGATTAAACTTGTGAACTATGTCAACAAGTTGGTCCATTATGGAATCTTCCTCATTGACTTCAATCTATAGTGAATCAAGGAATATACCTTTGATGTCCTTTATTACTCTGTTCCTTTCTTCTCAGCTCAGAGCTTGTGTTGTTTTTCTCTTTTCTTCCATAGCTCCCCAAGGATGTCCATCTGATCGGCTATTAGGTTAGAAAGATCCCAATTTGGAATCACAATGTCTTCCTCAAGGTCAAATTCATCAGTAATTGTTTCCTTTTATTTTCCTTTGACCTTGGGATTAGGTGAAGGAATTATTTCCTTACCTTTTCCATCCTCATCCTTTTCCTCAATGTTTAGCCGAAGTAGGTCATTAACTTTTAATGCACCAATTGTAGAATTAGTACCATCTATAGAAACATTCATAGTTTACTTTTGTGATTCAGTCTGGCTTGGCCCAGTAGTAGGTAGAGCCTAATGCTCGGTTCCTAATAAACTTGATGTAGACTCTGTGACTTTTTCTTTGCTCAAAGATAATATTTTCTGAATAGGTGATTGGGGCAGGGATACCATCACTTCTACTGCTATCTATTCTACATTAGATTCATCAATGGTATGAACCTCAAGTAATTAATCAACTTTATCTTGTACATGAGGGTATATACTCTATTTCTCTATCTTATCATCTCCCTTGTCATAAAAAATTGACTTCCATATCTTTGTTGCGGACTGCACAACATCCTCTATTTTCTTGCTCAAGATTTGAAAAGTCCTAAACCTTGGAGTGTGATTATTCTCATATTTAGTCATAGCATATTTTACCTCTTTATCAATCATAGTATGCATGACTTGGTTCAAGGTTTTCTTTCTGATGTCCTTTTTAATCTGAACTGCATTGTGCTAGTGAATGGTGACTGCCTTGAGAAGGTCTTCAGTCATATGGCTTTTCAATTTAAATGGATCATACTTTCATCTTGTGATTTTCTCTACTAATGCATCCTCGATCATCTTCTTCTCATCCTTGGTTTTGGAAGCATACTTTAGTGATTTGAGAGATACCATACCAATACCTTCTTTCAATTATTTAACCTTTTTCTCAAAGGTAGGTGGTGGCTTCTTGAATGTGACTGTATCTTCTTCTTCATCTTCTTTAGGCATTGTCAATTTTCTTCTAAACCTTCTGGGTTTGTTTTTAGTGAAGACATGGATAGAGATATTTGGTGTTTTATTGGGGTCTAGCCTCTTTCTCTTCTTAGGAGGCTCTTCTTCTACCTCTTCCTCATCTTCCTTAGGTTCTTCTTCTTCTACCTTTATGTCATCCTCTTTGCTTTCAGTGATCGAAGGAGGAGAGTCTGATGGCTTGCCATATTTCTTTCCAAACTACTTTATTCTCTTCCTTCCTCTCTTCAAGATTTTAGGAATCTCAATTTCCAATAATATTCTTTCCTTAGTTTCTTCATAAGTACCAAAATATGGTGCTTTAGGATCAACAAGCTCATTTACAAGAGCTTCAATGATGTTTCTGGTCTCATCTATGTTAACCTCATATGTAAGAGGTTTCACCCATGCAACCATAGGCTTGACTGCTTAGATGTATACTTTGTCATAGTCAACTAGGAAGCATATATCATCCTTATAGTCTTCTACCAATTGTTTGGGAATTCTAAATCTATTCTTCATTTTCTCTCTGAAACTTTCAAAGTAAGCATCCATGATGCTTTCAAAATTATCTCCCAATTTTTCTATAAACTCATTTATCTGATAAATTATTTCCCTTTCCTTCTTCCATACAATTGTTCCTTTAGAAGGGAAATACTTTTGAACATAAAATAATATGCAGACTAGGAGAGAACCAAACTTAAACGGATTGGTCTTGGATGCTTGATGCTCTCCATGTTTTTTCTTAGTTGGATGAGCTGCAACTCGGCAAGGTTGAATGATAGGTTGTTCTTCACCACTTTGTATGCCAAGTCCACAGCCTCATATGGTACACTATTTGGTCGGCTTGAACTATATATCTTGTGTGCAATCACATGAATTCTGAACTTTAGCTCCATGTTAGTGAGCACGACAAGATTTTTCTTGGCTAGGTCATCTCGGGGTAGGGTTTTGGTTGCCTTAGTTTTTTTTAGCATTGGGTACCCTGTCACTCAGTGTACCATAATCTTAGTTATCTTCACTAGTTGCTCCAACCAGAGATGCATGTCGTGAACATGAATCAGAATAAACCTAATCCACTTTATCTGAAAGTTCTTCAACATATGCAAGATATGAGTTAAACCCTTGACTTCAAGGTGCTTGTGTTTTGGCTTTAGGTTTATGTCCACACAAAGTGCCTCATATGATTGATTCATCTCTAATGTGCCCAGCTATTGAATGGCACAATGATAGAAAGCTCAAATGTCATGAATCAATAGTACCTTAGGAGGAATTTGGGAATGGGCTCCCATTGGATCTATCTCCTCTGTAATTGCTGGATGAAGTTTGAACTTTAGCGGTTCACAGACAACATTTGTCACTAACATCTCAGATCCCTTCTTGATCTTACTACTGGATGAAGATGCCATAATGCTTAGAGGATTGATAAAACTTTACTGTAACTAAAGCTTTCAAACACAAATTTGCTCTGCAATTGCTAAAAGCTCTTAATTACTCTATAAACTATATGTTAGAATACTTCAGGGATAACTGAGAGGGGGGGGGGGTGAATCAGTTATCTACAACTTGATCTTTTCTTATACTTATTAATCCAGATTGATACAAAGTAAATGCACATTCAGATAACACATTACACAACACATTAATTTGGTTACGGGGAAACCAAATGGTAAAAACCCCGGTGGGAATTAGTACCCATAAAGAACTATACTGTTTATAGTAATCCCTGTTAAAAGATCTTTCAACCCTGTTAGGAGTTGTTCATTACAATGCAGTAGTATAGTGACCTAGTTAAGGGTCTGACCCTATTAGGAGTCTTTTACAATAACCCTGTTAGGGGTGGTGGACTCACTGTCCAAGTGGTGAAGGCTACAACCTTCTGGTTATTTGATACACACTATATCAACAAGATGAACTATTGCTTGTGACACTGCTTGTCTGATCTGTTCCTTTTTGTGAGCCGATGCTTTAACCTCTTGTAAAGCACTACAAAAATCTTATCTGTATTTTGAAATCTTCTACTTCAATATCTATATTATCAACATATGATAAATATAGCTCTGCTGCTTTAACAATCTGCTCTGCTTTTCTTATCTCTGGCTTTCACAACTCTTCTTATCACAAATGACCTTCTATAAGTACATACTCCAAATATGAGATTATGGGACCTATTAGAAAACTCTTCATAACATCCTTGTTGACTCTACTAAGTGTGCAAGCATAATTACAATTGTGCAAGTACAAATTGAATAGACGCGTCACTTTACTCAGTCGACTTCACCAATTTAACCATAACTTTGCAATCTTCTTGAAATATGTCTGGCACCTTTAGATTAATATCAATAACTCATAACTCATCATGAATATACACATGCATATCCTGAAGATAGGTGCAAGTCAATAAACACGTTACATATGTCGGCCTTAAACTGTTATTCTTCTAGAACTGTAACCGTAAATAACAGAATTACATATCTTTACTGAAACATCACATCTGGGTCTGTGTGTATGAACATAGCATAATAAACATGTCAAAAACATGTATCTATCCACGCAAGTCTTCATGTCATCATATGGATAAGTACATACTGAAGTACTGCTATGTATTATATGTTGTCATCAATGACAAACATATAATCAATCAACTATTCAGAATCAAATCTCCAACAATCTCCCCCTTTGGCATTGATGGAAACATATGATAAAAACAACTTATGTTCATGGTGTCTTCTTTCTTTTACAATCTTCTCAATATCCTCATC
>MU224887.1:3163746-3188382 GCA_018584345.1 Thuja plicata
CTGGTTAAGGGTCTGACCCTGTTAGGAGTCTTTTACAATAACCCTGTTAGGGGTGGTGGACTCACTATCCAAGGACTCACTATCCAAGTGGTGAAGGCTACAACCTTCTGGTTATTTGATACACACTATATCAACAAGATGAACTATTGCTTGTGACACTGCTTGTCTGATCAGTTCCTTTTTGTGCTCTGATGCTTTAACCTCTTGTAAAGCACTAAAACAATCTTATCTATATTCTGAAAGCTTCTACTTCAATATCTATATTATCAACATATGATAAATATAGCTCTGCTTCTTTAACACTCTGCTCTGCTTTTCTTATCTCTAGCTTTCACAACTCTTCTTATCAAAAATGACCTTCTATAAGTACATACTCCAAATATGAGATCATGGGACCTATTAGACAACTCTTCATAACATCCTTGTCGGCTCTACTAAGTGCGCAAGCATAATTACAACTGCGCAAGTACAAACTAAATAGACACGTCGCTTCACTAAGTCGGCTTCACCAATTTAACCATAACTTTGCAATCTTCTTGAAATACGTTTGGCACCTTTAGATTAATATCAATAACTCATAACTCATCATGAATATACACACACATATCCTGAATATAGGCACAACTCAATAAACACGTTACATGCATCGGCCTTAAACCGTTATTCTTCTAGAACTGTAACCGTAAATAACAGAATTACATATCTTTACTGAAACATCATATCTGGGTCTGTGTGTATGAACATAGCATAATAAACATGTCAACAACATGTATCTATCCATGCAAGTCTTCATGTCATCATATGGATAAGTACATACTAAAGTACTGCTGTGTATTATATGTTGTCATCAATGACAAACATACAATCAATCAACTATTCAGAATCAAATCTCCAACACTATTAATAGTAACCCTTTGATTCGACCATTTATGAGAAAGTTCATCATAGATTTTCATTAAATACTCTGTACATAGTAGCTGTAAGAGCTCGGGTAGTTCTCCCAGGCTTATTCGGAAGCTCGACAAAAACTAACTTTGCATCTTTGAAACCATACAACCCAACTTAACTCGGTTAAGCCTGAGTAACTTGGATGTAACTGAGACCTTGACTTGGTTAGAGCCATAATGTGTCCTAGTGTATCAATATGAAGATTTGGACTTGCTAGCATATCTGGAATCGATGTATGATGAATTGTATGCACAGTTCCAGTTATCTCCTTGCATATTTATTCAGAGATGGTGGATCCACCTAGTTCACTATTTTGGGTGCCATTTGATCCTTCATTATTTTGGTCTGAATTCTTAGGAGACTTCCTTACCCACTTCTGACTCATCTGAGTTCTGATTTTAGAAACTTTTTCTTTTCCTTTTTCAAAACCAGTATCCACTTTTTCTTTATTCATACAATTCTTTCTTAGATGACCGAGTTGTTTACACACATAATATCTCTTGGTAGGATTCATTTTTATGAGATGAGTCTTTGCACAATTTGCACCAATGTGCCCATACTCACCACAATGACAACATCTTCTCCATGTGTTGTAATCCCAACCAAAAATTTCTTTAGCCAATTGTTCAGCTGGGTTCCATTTCTTAGTTCTACAATCAGAAGACTTATGACCTTGTTTGTTACAATTGAAACATTTTCCTTCAAACTTAGGTTTCTTAGTGCATTCACTTGCCCTATGTCCATGTTTGTTGCACCTAGAGAATTTACCATCAAACTTTCCATTTCTCCAACATTTATTTGATGTATGCCCTATCTTACCACAATGATTACAAGTAGGTTTCTTGTTCATTTGAGCTCCTTGCTGTGAGGATTCACCTTGTTCAGTATAACCTAATCTAGTATGTCCATGATGTCTAAATTGAGTTTTCTTTATCAATTGATCCATGCTTACTTGTGAATTCATCATACTCTCATTGGTTTGATTTTCAGTATTGAGATCATTTTGCAGTCTTTCATTTTCAGTCCTCAAATTGATAACTTCTTTATTTGCACTATTGAGTTGATTTATCATATCTTCTTGCTGAAGTGACAAATGATGGATTTCTTTATCTTTTTCTTCTAATCTTGTACGTAGTAATATTTTATCTTCTTGTGCCATTTCTCTGTCATTTTTTGCTTGGTTCTTTTGTTCCATGACTTCACATATTCTGATTGAATGAATTTCTTGTTCTCTCTTCAACTTTCTGACTTCTTCATGTAAATTGAGATTCTTTGCAAGTAGGTCTTCAATGGCTACATTAACTTCTTTAGAACTTCTTTCTTTGCATAAATTTTCAATTCTTTCTTCTATGTAACTTTTGTCATTCATTTGCATTGTTAAATCTCTTCTTCTTTTAAGGGAATGAGAGAGCTGCTCCTTGATTTTTCTGATCTGATCCATGGCCACTTGTAGATCTATCTTTTCATTTTCAATGGCTTTCTCCAGTCTATATATTTCTATTTCCTCTGATCTTTTCTTAAGCTGATAAACTTCTGATAAGAGAACCTTTGCTCTTGTACCAATTGTTGGAAATATATTGAGGCTAGGTGACTGAAAGGGGGGATGGGGGGGGGGGGGGGGGGGGGGGGGGGTGAATCAGGAACCAATAAAACTTATTCTTTTTATCCTTTATTAGATTGTCTAATCTTTATTTCATGCATGGAACAAAAAACCAATAAACATCCATAACACTTGACACATTATTTGGTTACCTAGAAACCTTCCAAATAGAAAGTAAAACTGGGGTGGGGATGGTACCCATAAGAATTAGTATTGCAGTAATAAATTTGGCTGGTTAAGGCTTACAATTGACCACTTCTGATGGCCTACCCTGTTAGGAGCAATAAGGACCTTTTGAAAGGATTTATGCAATACAATAAAGTATGCACTCTGTTAGGAGATTTGAGAAGGATTGTTAGGTCCACCCTGTTAAAGGATTTTGACTGATACACCTGTTAGGATGAACCAGTGAATGATCTTCTATGCAAATCTGATTTGCTGAATAAGATCCTTTGAAGTAATAATGATCACCTGAATGTGATAGATGAGTCTTTGATGTTCCTTATACTGCTATAGCCTTCTAATCAATATACCACTTCATATTCGCATATCCATACTCTTACTTCTACTATTTACTACTGTATTTGGATAAACAAAGTATCTTACATATATATCTATCCAAATCAATTACCTCCATAAGTCATCTACTAATCATATTTAATTAGTATCAAACAATATGTGCTAAGTTGGCCCAATGCTGATACTCGGGTCCAGTAATCCACTCGGGCGATATACCGACACTCGGGCGACACAGTGAACTAGCAACTCTGGCACTCAGTTGACATTGGGTGCTTGGGTCACATTGATCACTTAGAGATGGTGTGCCACTCGAGTAACACTAGTCACTCGGGTGATAATTTTTTGAACTAACTGCTTGGTCGACACTGCTACTCTTTGGGTAACACTTCAAGCTACTGGCTCGGTTAACACTGTATCCATATAAATGACTAAGTGTTTTGGCACTAATTGACAACATGTCTTTCCATAAGTTCTATAATAAAATCCTTTCTTACTGACTTAGGTACACACCCAATAGCTAATCAAAATATGATCACCACTAGCCACACAATGGGTCTAGTGATGTCGTATTAGTCAACTCCAAATGCTAATTGGGGCACAATATGGAGAGTGTCTTGGGGGAGTTACTATCTCCCTTATACTTGGATTATCCCACTTTTGGAGGTGAACCAGGTAGATTCTAACATAGGGGTTCTAGTAAGGGCATCCATTCATAATCATGTCCCATAGTCTTGCAAAGCAAGATTGAGGCCTATAGCCCTATTAGTACCTGCAATCAGTATAGTCTCACAAGAAATATTGAAGCCTCTCGGTTATAAAAACATCCAAGCATGTCTAAGGATCAAAAAGGTGATCAAAAGACAAAATTGATTAAGTCTTCTGAGACTTTAAACTCAAGGAAGCGTCTTTATTATAGTGAGGTGGAAGAGTTAGATTCTACCTTTTCCTCACTTGGGTTGCTCCCGAGAGCTTTTTACCTCAGCTGGCAAGCCCTCTAAAGATAATGCATGAAATAAATTAGATAGCAAAGATAAAGTCTGGAATTTTTATTCTCCCTCAAAGAGGAGAAGAGCATAATCTCCCATTTCCCTTTATTTTTCCCAAACACACCAAACACTCCAAAATTATCCCAAAATATTTCTTGCCTAAGGCAAGTCAAACACATCTAGGTTTCTCATCTTTCCCAAAAGGAAATAGAGCATAATCCCTTAATGCTTAACTTGACCCACACAAGAAACTACCTAATTAGACTATGTGTTTGTTACCAATTTTTGGTACCAAGATCAATTAGGCATAGCGGTCATATTTTAAAATAAATTAAAGCGCATTTTTGTTGGATAAGATTCATATGCATAAAGAAAAGAGAACCAGAAGATTACATTGTTTCATCACATCATGTTAATGGTTTTTATACAAAAGTGCATAAATTTTTTGAAGGAAATGTAATATTTATTAAAAATGGTCTCACACAAGCCGTGAGACCAACTAGCTCATTCAATGCAAATAGAAGTAAGCATATACATAAATCAATAAACAAATGCACAAGTAGAGAGTGGGACCAGTCATTTCCTGAATGACTAGTTCATTGTTGTGCTCTGCTATGTTGTCGTGGCTCAAGTTGTTTGTGTCTCCCGCTGCCCCAACATGTCCCTAATCCTGCATTCAATTGATAGCAATGATGTTAGATCAGAAGATCTAAGCAATGATGTGTCTCAAGCATTACATATGCATTTGTACCCATACATGTATATACTAACTCATATGCACATTGAACAAGAAATACAACAGCCAGGTCATTATACCAAACTCCTCCAAATATGCATTTTGTTTTTCTAACAGGTTTTTTTCATGAACAGGGACAAGTATAGTCAGGTTTAATTCAACATGTGGGGTCAAATGGGCTCCCACGAGGGTTGAGCCCAATGTGTTGGTCAATCATGCTGAGAACACATTGAAAATACATATTTAGGTGTAGTTTGAATAAGTGAACAAAAATATGCATGAAAGTGACAACATTTAATGATATAGGACAAGGACATTCTTAGTTTCAGAGACCAGCCATGAGAGAAATGAACTGTTACAACCATAATGGTAGCAACAAACAATAATATAATTAAATGAAGAACATTTGGAAGAGATCGAAAAAGTACAAGGATTCAAGTGATCTTTAGGTCAAAGGATGCATGAGTAACACATAAAAGAGGGTATGTTTGACAACTATGCATAAAAAAGAGTGAGAAACAACAATCACATAGAGATGATTAAGTCACCACAGTTAGAGCTTTGAGTATAATATTGAAGATAAATAGTGACTTGAAGGAGAGCTAATGTGTTTTTAAATGACCATTATTACAAAAGAGTATTCAGCATGGTGTTTATTTGAAGCAATGGTATGATCAAAGATGGAATAGTTACATTCAAATATGATGGGCCAGAACATCAATTTTTTACAGCTAGTAGACACATTCAATGCAATGAATTCACAGATCAAAAGCATAATATGATGATAGCTAAAATCATTAATATGGATTAATGAGAAGATGTGAAAGAAAGGTTCATTGAGTAAAATTATTGTTTGATTTAAATCCATGGTAAAAATAGCAAGGGTCAATAATGTAACGCTAACTGTGGAATGATCATCTCAAAGTTAAAAGATACAACAACAAAGGACAATGTTGTTTCAAAAAAGAAGAAATAATAAAAGCAAAGTACTAACATCTTGATGCTAAGTGGAGCAGTGAATTCATACAAGTCTAACACTGTCATAAAAGGGTTATGTTTTAAAAATGTCGTGAGAAGAAAAGAAATTTCTATTTCTATGATGCTCAATACCAATTACAGTGATCAAAGTAATGACATCGCTCTACAAATGTAAACACAACATGTATTGCTGCCCATAATAGCAAAAGAGGAACGTACAAAGTATAAGATAGTGATCAACCATTAAGAGAGGACAATCATATCAGCAAGAAAAAGGTTATATTCAATGCTTAAAGTATTTTCAAAGCAATTAAAGGCAACGATGGAACATTGGTCTTGATGGAGGCAAGTGGTCAAAAATGTTACAAGGTATGTTTTTCTAAACATGATTTGTCGCTATATTGTAATGTACATCATAAAAGCATTCCACTTTCTGTTACAAAGGTACAATGAACACTTAAAGGAGAAAAAAATCATATCTTTAAGATGCACGAAACCTTGAGGCATTAACTATAAGAGTTGTCTTGACATTTCTGACACTTTCAGTCAATATGCTATCATAAAGTCAAAATATCAGATACACAATGAAAAATAACAGTGAATGAAAAGAGGACATAAATAAGAGCATGCCACATTATGTTATATTCTTCTCATAATGGAAAAAGAGATGGAACATTTTTGCACTGGTGTCAAAAGGAAAGTCAACAACCATGGTAAAACATTTTCATTAAGAAGATGCAAAATATAGCATTATGTTGACCATGACAGTAAGGTATCAAAAATAATGTTGTCAAAAACATAATGAAATTCTTTAATCAAAAGAACAGACAAATATATTTCTGTTACCATGGATTTTTCCAAGCACTTACAACCCAACATGAATTTCAGCATAGAGAAAAGGACTATCAACAACATACATACATAATGAAGGAAAGGAAAGATAAATTTTTCTATTCAACCACATGTTTTATACAGAGAGTAACATTAAAAGGAGGGTTTGCTGATGTCATAACAACAACATATTGTTGTTATGGGGCAGAAGTGTCATAACAGAGATATATTATTGTTATGGAGCAACAATAAAAAAAAATTAGAAATATGAAAGAGCAACATAGTAGCAGTGGGAGTTCCAGGGACAAGATAGTCTTATGGACAGAAAATATAGTGTTGTTACAACATAGTGAAAGCACATAGGGAACATCAAGATCAGATCACTAATGTTCGAGTGGAAATATGTGCATTGTTACATGACAAATGACAATGCAAAAGAGCCATAAATATACACAGATAGGTCACTATTACAAGGAGTATTAAGGAGGTCCATGAAGAATAAAGAGATGAATTCAAGAGCATATCCATGGAGTTTATCAGCTATGACAATGAAAGTCAGCATTGCATATTCTTTCATCATAGACTGTAATGAGAGCTACATAACATAGATACAAAGAGACATCAAATCATCATATGCCACCATTTTAAAAAAAGAGCAGACCAACAATAGGAAGGTGAGTATAATGGCACCCATAGTAATTAAAAACAAGAGAAAGAACATTCAAAGACCAAAAGAAGGCATGCAGTCTAGGTAACATTGTTATGTTTTTGCATTTCCATGAAATGTTGAAGGCATTTTTCATCATAAAATTACATGTTTTCAGCAGCTAAAAGTTAGGTATAGACTTAAATTTCAAATGATGAAAAGGATAATGACTATCAGTAGGATGGAAGAAGGATGACCGTCACTTCTAGTAAAGATTAAACAACATTTGTATTCATGAAAGAGCAGATACTTCTAAAAATAGAGAAACCAATGAGTAGAGTTTTGAGAGCATCCTCTCATATACAACATGATTTTAGATTGTGAAGACATTATTTTTCCATTAGTATACAAAAGGAAGACAATTGTTGAACCTTTGGTAAACCTACAGCAAAACACAGACCTTCAGAGATCACCGAAAGTACAGATATTAGAGATAATTAAAAGTATAGATATTAGAGATCACGAAAAGTGTTAAGTACAAGAGGAACCCGACAGATAAAGTGGAACCCAATAGGAGGAAACTAATAGAGGAACCCAACGAGTAGACACAATGCAAACTGAGAGAACAGGCACAATGCAAACTAAAAGAACAAAACAGTGCAACCCGAAAGACAGTCAAAACTGATTTCAGAGCAAACCGAGTATCAGACACCGAAAGTTAGTTACATCCTGCAAAAAGTGGATCTAACTTCCACGTCAGATAAAACATTCATATTCTATTTATAGAGTTTTGTTTTGTTTTAAATCCATTACTTAAGGGACAAGAAACATTATTGTAATTTTTTAAATCAGTCTAACTGATTGAAAACATGCAGACTAGGAGATCAAGGTAAAGTTGTAAACCTGTGATCATAGAGTTAAGTTGGTTTTATGTGAAACTTAATTAGGTCAAATCTATCTTATAAATAGATGTTGTAATCATTCTAAATGTATGAGGAGAGGATGAATGTATCCAACAAGCACATCTATGGATCAGACTAAGAGTTTCAAGAACCAGAACAACAAAAGGTGAATTTGGTTTTCAAGAACCAAGAACAAAGGCTACCGAGCAATAGAGGTATTATTCAATCACAATAGGTGATACAAATATACATGTAATCTTGAATAGATCTGTAATTAGAAATAGTAGATTTCATATAATTAGGTCAAAGAGTAATTTTCTTACATTCTAACAAGTGAAAAAAAGGTAAAAATATTTCCAAGGAAGGAGGATTTAACAATCCTATTGTAAATCTCTTAACAGAGTGCACACTAAATAGTGTTGCTAAAGCTCTTAATAGAGTAGACTTTAATAGGTCTCCACAGATACTCCTAATAGGGTAGATCATCAGAAGTGATCAAATTGTAAGCCTTAATTAGCCCCTTCCAATCTACAGATAGTGAAGAATTTGTGGGTGCCATCCCCACCGCAATTTTTACCTTCTTATAGAGATTTTTTGCGATATCATATCTTGTGTTATGAGTCAACTACCTTCATGAATGTTTCTATGAATGTTTACATGTTTGATTAAGTTAAAGAATTGATGTCTTACACAAAGATAATATAGAAAAAATGATTGGATGAATAATTGATTACATAAAGGTTAAAGGATAAAAGAGATAAAATGTTTTAGAGGTACTGATTCACCCCTCCCCTCTCATTGCACACTTCCCATTATTTCCAACAATTGGTATCAGAGCTAGAACTCTTATTTGGAAAGCTTAAATACTTAAGAGAAAAGAGCATATAATGGAGAAGTACAGACTTGACAAAAGTATCGAGAATTAGAAGCTAGAAATTTAGATCTTCTATGAGCAGTATAAAGAAGCTAGAATCAAGATGAGACAGTTGTTATATGAAAGAAAGATTATGGCATCTCGCTGTAATGAAATAGATTACCAAGAGGAAGAGATACCAGATCTATTTGAGTCTTCAGGATCTACTACAAGTAAATCATCAGATACATCAGAAGAAAGCATCACAAGCTTAAATAAAATCAATCAACATCTAGATGGACAGGTGAAATCTCTGCAAATTGGTCAAGAGACATAGGATGGTAAGAATGATTGATGTCGTGAACAATGCTAGACAAGCTATACAAGAGAGAACACTAGGTATTGATGATAGAAGAAAGATTACTAAAAAGCTACAATAAAAAGAGTCTGAAATACAGAGACTTACAGAACAACATAATGAGATTACAAATCAAATTATTCTTATGTGTCAAGAGGCAAACTGAATGAATGTTGAGCTCATTAAAAGAATAGAAGCTATTGGTGAGCTAAGGGAAGAAAATGAAAAGCTAAAACAAGAACTCAAAATTTAGCAACATCATAATGAGATAATCAAGAGAGCTGAAGAAAGCAATAAAATAATGGATGATTTTCTTGATGGACAAAGGAGAGCCAACAACAACACTAGACTAGGCTATACCAAAAATGAAGAATCATCTAAACAAGCTGATCAAAATAATGTCTATGCAAATCTGAGACCAAGAAAGCTATCATGCAATCACTGTGGAAAACAAGGCCATGCCTCAAATGTATACAAGAGAAAAATGAAAGTTATTCCTAAATCTACATCTTCATTCATAGGATTATGTTATAAATGTAACAAGAAAGGACATAAAGCATATGAATGCAAGTCTGAGATGTAACAACCAAAGAAGGAAACCTACATGGACAAATATTGTCCTACTTGCAAAATGCATGGGCACACTACTCTTGAATGATAGAAAAAGAAAAAAAAGGCATGGAAGCCTAAAGGTCAAGAATCTGCCCATCAACCGAAAAGATTCGGTAACTAGTATGTATGGGATTACAACACTTGGGAAAATTGTACAGCATGTGGAATATTTGGTCACATTACTGCAAATTGTATGAGACAATGGTCAAGAAATCCTAGAGGATGGACTAACCTTGGAATGGCATGTTTACACTGTCATAAAGTCGGTCATCTCAAGAAAGACTACAAAGACCGAATGACAGAGACTAGCACCTTTGCCAATGGAAACACCATTAAAGACATTAGGAAGATGAGAAACACAATGTGGAGGAAAGCTACAAACAATCATGAAGCTAGACTAAGCAATGCAATTGGTGACACCCTATCCAATGGATTTGGTGACATCACCACCCCCACCTAAGCAGAACAAGTAAGTATGTAACTGCACTATACCAAGTTAAATTTTTCATCAGTTCCAATCATACATAGTTAAAAATTCCAAATTAGCATGATTATAGATGCACTATGGTATTACTTGTTAAATTCTGTGAAAACTATTTATTTGTTTAATACATACCAAAATGCATCGATACACATTCAAAGTTGAATTGTCTACATTTACCAAGAATCGTCGGTTAACATGTAAAAGCAAAATTTGCTAATGTAAACTGAAATCCATCGATAATCAAGCGAGTTGACAAGTTGTCTTTGCAATACATCGAAACTCATCAGTAAAAGTAACAAGTTAGATGACTGCCCTGAAGCATCTCATGGTCATCGAAAAGGGAAGTTAGTGTATCAATCGATGACTCCATCTTCACACACCGAGGAGTAGTTGAGCATTAATGACCCAACCTAGGGAAAAGTCTATAAATAGATGACAAAAAGGTTTCATTTCTCACCTGTAATTTTGAGCGAAGCGACCAGAGTAAAAATAGATCCAGAAGTGACAACATTACAGAGTGACTCCAACCCATTACAAAGCACTCCAAATAGATTAGTTGCAACAAAAGAGGTTGAAGTAAGTACTAAGCATAACCGAGAACTCTGTTCATATTTACGGAAAGCCCTAAATGTCTGAAACAATGGTCATGACTTCAAGAACTGCTAAGTTAAAGAGCATCAAGAAGGAAAAGGTCAAACTTGTCAAGAATTCTACCTGTGTGGAACCCCATTACAAGATATACCCAGAGGTTGCATCACAACCCAACAATGCTGGAGCATTCTCGCGAATACCATCTAGGGTTTTGCTCGTCGAAGACGTGCGGGCATACATTCACTGCAAGATTGCATAAATTGGCAACCTGGAGGTTGAATAATCCTTCAAGAAGCTATGTAATGATGATTGAATGATTAAAGATGAGTACAAGCACATCAAAGTGAAAGGGCTCACAAATGCCCTATTATTCCTAAAAATTTTCAAAACCGAGTGGATTCGGTTAGTATTGAGAAGAATTCACAATCATAAGTTATGGCTAGATGAGCCCAAACCAATAAACCAAGATGTTATTTATGCAGTCATTGGCTACCCAATAACCAAAAAGGTAAAGGCATTGAAGCAACCGCCCAAGGCTGAAATTGAAAAGAATACAGGAGCTAAGTGTGATGGAAGAGGACTTAAGGTATCCACTATCACAGATGATGAGCTGAAATTTGGAGCATGTATCCTAGGATACAAGTTCTTTCAAGCCAGTAGGATGAAAAAAATAACATCCAGAGTAGTGGACACAACATATAAGATTGTGAAGAAAGCAACTCAACTGGATCTATCGGAACTTCTACTCAAGCAGCTAGAAGAGAACCTAAAGACAATCAGAAATGCAAAATCAAACTCATGTAAGTTTGGTTCACTTATCATGTGCATTTTATTTTACTTCCAAGAATCCTTCCCATCAGTAGGAGATGTAAAATGGGACACAACTAGACCAGTCACCATACAGATCAGTGAGTTTACAACATCACTGGGAGACAATTTTGAGACAATTATGGATGAGTATTTTGCTAGATTCAAGGAAAAGATGCAGAAAAGAGTAAGGATCCCTGAGAAACTAATTGAGAAATTCAATAATTATATATGCTTCATGGTAGACACAAATTACACATATATCAAACATGTTGTACCAAGGATAGCATGACTACAACCATTTGACTATGAGGTAAATATAGATCAAGCATCCAATGCAATTGATGCATTGATTAATGAGCCCCTAGACAAAACACAACCCAAGTTTGAAACCTATGAAGAAGCCAAAGAAAGAATAAAAAATTCCTTGTATGTGAAGCAAATAGATAGGAAGAAACATAAAATGGTAAAGAACTTGAAGAAAAGGTTATCCATTACAGAGGAAGAAACTGAACAGACAGAAGAAACTGTGGGACAATCACCCATCGGTGAGGCTGAACAAGAAAGTGACTCTGAGTATACAGAGTCAGATACTCCATTACCTACACCAGCCAAGAAGCCTAGAACCATAGCTACTTCAAGGACTAGAAGTCAAACAACTAAGGACACAAGTCCTTCACCATTGAAGAAAGGTCAAGTAAGTACCTACACGAGGAAACTGACAACATAGAAAAGAGGACCAACAAAAAGAAGAAGGATCATTAGAACCAAGGAGGAAATTAAGGACACAGAACATGATGAATCTATTGAACATGAGAAGAGTAAGATCCCTAAAAACATTGATGAGATATGTACACTAATGATTAAATTAGGATCAATTACTGAGTCCAAAGTCAGAAGATGGTTAACTCTGGATCCCTTGGACCAGAACAAGATTGAAGAGGTGATTATGAAAATGATGAGTACATTTAAATATGTACTAGTACAATTTTATGACAAAATGCCCAATGCACTATATGGCAGAATATCTTCCAGATGGACTTATGCATTGAAGAATGAGAAAGAGGTAAGGGAAAGAGTCCTTATTTCTCTTATGCCTCTCAAATCCAAAATGGAAGAAATCAAGGAGATGATGGAGAAACATGCACAAGAGTTCTGACCCAATATGAGAGCTTACAAGATACTTGTTGGAAAGATAATAGACCTAGAGAAGGACAACAACAAAATCTGGAGTAAGATACTCAATAGACCTACTAAGGAGGCAAGCCCCAAGAGAAAACTTCTCCCAAATGAACCACACAAGGATGATCAGGCTACTGAGAGAACCAAACCAATTATCATCACAGATGTAGAATTGGACAAAGAGGAAATGGACACAAAAAGAAACAATAACATGGATGTTGCAGATGAAACATGGCCGGACACCACCATGAACAACATTGTGGACAATACAATCATTGACATCACTGATGACCCTACAGAAGAAATTCAAAAAGATTAAGATGCCACTGTTTCCAAGGACCAGACCGATGAACAAGACAATATAATTGATGCTGCACAGGTGAACATACCGGGCATTATGCCAATATTGATGGAAGCCATCAATATACTCCAGGAAAAGGAGAAAATAGTAACTAAAGAAGATAGCATACCCGAAGACAAGGGTGATGCAAAACAAAGGATGCATCAGAAGAAAAAAAAGACACATCTGAGGAACCAAAAGATGCTACCGATGCACAACAAGACAAATCTGTTGATAAGAAAAGTGAAGAAGAGCAACACACAAAAGATGGAGAGAAGAAAGAGAAAAGTGAAGAAGATAAGAAAGGTGATACACCGCAACATACAAAAGAAAAATCTGCAGATGAACCCAAGGTTAATGAGGAGATGTCTTCACCTAACTGACAGGTTGACACCAAGTGGAAGGTAAAAGAAAGTTCATCTACCAAGCCTTCACCAAGCACTTTAGAGAAGACAAATGAACTAGAACTAGTAGTTCACAAAGCTACATCAACACAAATCTCAAAGAAGAAGAAGAAAAAGAATAAGAATCCAGTTACTTTGGATGAAATCATTTTGATTCTAGTATGTGATCATAGAACATTGGATCCAACTAAACTAACAAAGTATGCAAGACTTTGTGAGAGAAAAGCTATCCAGGATAATCTTAGGAAGGCAACAAAAGAAACAAAGGTACTTGAAACTACCAAAGACATTCTACAAAAATAGTGCCTGACACCAACATTGATCAAGATACTCCCATACTTGATCAATTGGCTATTCTCATAGAAGCAATCACATCTCAAAATGTGGATGCTAAAAAAAAATGAAGAGCGAGCAGAGCATAAATTCCACTTCAAGCTAGCATGGAAATCAGCCAAGAAGTGGAAAAGAACAAGGTAAAGATTTCTAAACTTGTAAGTACATTGGACCCCATTATTTCAGAAACTATAACCTTAATCCATAAGTCATGCACTTTAGATCACCTCACTAAGGATATAGTGAGAAGATAACACAAATTGATGCTGATCTACAAGCAAGTGCACAAGGTCTCACTAAAAATGAAGATGCAATCAAATTGCACTATGAATAGCTCAAGCAAGCAATAAAGCTAAGACAAGACATTCAAAATGCAGAATCCACGTTTAGAGATTACGTAACTGAGCTCCAAGCTCTAATTCTACCCAATCTTACATTACTACAACAACATATGACACTGGTAAGAACACTAATTGCCACCCCAGAAATGTTTGTCCTAGACAACATTTATGATATGCATGCCATAATTGCATTAGAGCACATGCCTCTAGAACACCTTAAGGAGAAATGGGAACAGATGATGGAAGAAATGTCAACCTCTCATTCCCATATTTTGGACAATCTATAAGTTACACATTTTTGCCAAAATTTTGACAACTTGTAAGTTGTACGTCTTTGTCCTTAATATAAAAAAAGGGGGAAATGATATGTATATATATCATAAGGTGAAAAGGAGACAAGAAAGTATAGTATACATGTACATATATACTATAATGCATACAGTTAGGGGGAGTCATATAATGATAGGATATTTACATGGTGTACATACTAAACATGTTAGTATTCATACACATATCAAATTTCGATACTAATGTCAAAGGGGGAGATTGAAGACATTATTTTTCCATTAGTATACAAAAGGAAAACAATTTTTGAACCTTCGGTAAACCTACACCGAAACACAGACTTTCAAAGATCACTGAAAGTACATATATTAGAGATCACCGAAAGTGTTAAGTAGAAGAGGAACTCAATAGGAGGAAACCGACAGAGGAACCCGACAAGTAGATATAGTGCAAACCAAGAGAATAGGCATAGTGCAAACTGAAAGAACAAAATAATGCAACCTGAAAGACAGTCAAAATTGATTTTAGAGCAAACCGAGCATCAGACACCAAAAGTCAGTTACATCCCGCAAAAAGTGGACTGACTTCCACGTCAGATAAAAATTCATATTCTATTTATAGAGTTTTGTTTTGTTTTCAATCCATTACTTAAGGGACAAGAAACATTATTGTAATTGTTTTAATTAGTCTAACTGATTGCAAACATGTAGACTAGGAGATCAAGGTAAAGTTGTAAACCTGTGATCATAGAGTTAATTTTGTTTTATGTGAAACTTAATTAGGTCAAATATATCTTATAAATAGATGTTGTAATCATTCTAAATGTATGAGAGGATGAATGTAGCCAACCAACACATCTATGGATCAGACTGAGAGTTTCAAGAACCAGAACAACAAAAGGTGAATTTGGTTTTCAATAACCAAGAACAGAGGCTACCGAGTAACAGAGGTATTATTCAATCACAATAGGTGATACACATATACATGTAATCTTGAATGGATCTGTAATCAGCAATAGTAGATTGCATACAATTAGGTCAAAGAGTAATTTTCTTACATTCTAACAAGTGAAGCAAAAGTAAAAATCCTTTCAAGGAAGGTGGATTTAACAATCCTATTGTAAATTTCTTAATCGAGTGCACACTAAACAATGTTGCTAAAGCTCTTAATAGAGTAGACTTTAACAGGTCTCCACAGATACTCCTAACATGGTAGATCATCAGAAGTGATTAAATTGTAAGCCTTAACCAACCCCTTCCAATCTACAAATAGTGAAGAATTTGTGGGTGCCATCCCCACCACACTTTTTACCTTCTTAAAGAGGTTTTCTACGATATCATATCTTGTGTTATGAGTCAATTACCTTCATGAATATTTCTATGAATGTTAACATGTGATTAAGTTAAAGAATTGATATGTCTTACACAAAGATAGTATAGAACAAATGATTGGATGAACAATTGATTGCATAAAGGTTAAAGGATAAAAGAGATAAAAAGTTTTAGAGGTATTGATTCACCCCTCCCCTCTTAGTACACACTTCCCATTATTTCCAACATATTGGTCATATCATAATATGTGAAAAATGATGTAACAAGATACTCATTAAAGTAGTGTACAAAGAGGATAAAGAAACCCCAAATTTAGTTTTCTTGTACAAAGAGGAAGAAATTAGAACTTGTTTTTATTATTCTCAGAAAAGTGTCAAAGATTAAACAACCAGAGAAAAGTGAAAATACTCCAATATATAAGCAGAGCCACAGCCTGTAGACAATATTAATCACAAAGGTTCATGTTTGTTGTTACACAGAGGAGAATGCAAACCCACAACCACAAAACAACAATAATAAGGGAACATGGGGGTTCGTAATTGTGATGGGGTTTGAAAACCCATTTATTTATGATAGGTCTATGAGTGTTGCCTGTAGCTAAACATAAAATGTAACAAATATGCAAAGTTTTTTGAAGTCAGAGTGGCCAAAAATGCCACAAATTAGACCCTCCCATTTTCACGTGACAAAAATATTCAATATCATATGAAGTATTTATAGAGATAATGCAAAGAGAATTTCCAAAATGAAAGTCAAAATATCTGTAGTCAAGAGCATATTCTGCTATAAGGGCTTCAGAATCTGCAACAAGAAAGTCTCCAAACTGACCTTCGAGTACTTCCAAAGCCTCAGTATCAATGACAACTCCAAAATTTGTAGGAAGAAGTAATGAAACGAAGTGAAGGTTTCATGTCTACATTCGAAACCTCCATCGAGTTGCAAAAAATTCTTCAAACCCCATCCAAGGTGGTGCCCAGGAAGAGAGCAGCAAGAGAGAGCGAATGAAAAGATAGAAGTGAATGATTTTTAGGGTTTCATTACCCTATATCATCCAATGTTAAGCCTTTGTGGCTTTTATTTATTTTATCTTTTTTCTCCATCTAAACATCCAAGCGGGTATTTACTCTCAAAATAAAATTGTAAAGCCATATTCTCTATGGCTCCTTCTCCTATGTTTCCATGGTTATAAAATGAGATAAAGCTAAACTACATTATTAAAATGATATTTCTTATATATCATTTTATTAATTGTAGTTTGAAAATACAGAAGATGTGAAATGTGGACTTAATAAAAGCAAAAAATAAATATTTTATTTTTACACAATTTAATAAATATTAATCGTTAATTTAAAGTGTATTATTTTAGTAAATATTATTAAATTAATAATTTTATTAAGCGATTTTTAATATCACTTAATAAATCTTATTAATATAATAATATTTATGAAAATAATAAACTATAAATTAAGTATTAATTATTATTAAATTAATAAAAGTACTAAATATCTTATTATTCATTTATCTAATCAATATCTCTGATATTTATCAAATAAATGAATTATAAAACATTTAATATTTGTGGTGCAAAATAAATATCATACATTAAGTATTAATTATTATTAAATTAATAGATGTACTAAATATCTTATTACTCATTTATCTAATCAATATCTCTGATATTTATCAAATAAATGAATTATAAAACATTTAATATTTGTGGTGTAAAATAAGATATTTGTTTTTTTCACTTTTAAAGGTCAAACAAAGAGATATTTACAAAGTAATGACAGAACCTTAAAGTCAAGATAGAGTTGCTAAAGTCAGATTGGAGTTATTACATTTCAGAGGGCATTTATGACCTTTTTGAAGGAAAGGAATGCATAAGGAGGTATTTATGACTGGGTTGATGAGGCGTGACTTTTGGGCCACTTTTATGCCTTTTTGAAGTTCTTTGAGGGGCTTAAAAATGACTTTTTCCTTGCATTCGACCCAAAATTTATTGCCCTCATTTATGAGGTAGTTGAATGTAAAAATGCATAATTATGAGCTGAGGCCTCTTTCTAACTAGTTATTTTTCCTCTTGGTTTGTTGCTTTGTGATTTTTTTTGAGTTCTTGGCAGAGCCAAAGTGGTTTTTGTAACCTATTTTCAGAGATATATCAATTGATGACACCTTGTTACAGTGTTATATAGCTTGTGCCTTTCCCATTTCTGTTATTACTGTGTACATGTTGTTGATACAGATTTTTGTGATGTCCTTTATCCTCAAACCTATATTACATACTAGTGCCTTTATGAAGGATTTTCTCATACTTTCTTTGCAGATTGTGAGTTGTGTTTAATCAATTTCCAGATTGTAAGAGATTATTTTTCTCCCATTTAGAGACTATTATTACTGGCCTTCTTACAAATTGATTATGCAAAAATTGTGAATTAGTGGGACTATGTAAAGAAGTTTATTTTGCCTTTCCTTGTGTGTCTGTTATGTGTGTAGATCCCCGATTTTCATTTTCTGGTGCATCACCCTTTACAAATTATATTTTATTCATGTTCATCCTTATACCTCTTTCCTCTAGCAAAAGGTTTAATTTTAAGTGGTTTCAGGTGAGTTACCAGATAGGAAGCCAACCTTCATCTGAAGATTCATTCCACCTATAGGTTACCCATAACCTTGGTTTGTTTCCATGTTCCTCAAAATTGGTCAAGAAGTCTTGGCAACTTGATTAGGGTGCATTTTTGAGTGATAAAAGTGCCTAAATAACGTTAAGAAGCATGATCATTTGATTGACATGAACTTAGGCAACCTGCAAACATCACAAGCTTAGTAGGATTAGTCAATTTTCTTCTTCAAAGTGTCCTATAAGAATAAAAGGAATTATTAGTTTGCAAGAAAGAGTGTTTTCAAGTGGTGTCTCATGGGCAAGCGAATCTTCTACCAAACGTCCTGCAAAGATGTGTTAGGTTGCAAACCTAGGAAACCAGAAGAATAGAAAAACCAAATTAGGGGTTAGAAACCAAAGATCAATTCAAACAAACCCCTAAAAATTCTCTCTATTTTTGAAATGATAGAGTACAAAGAATGAACTAGAATCAATACTCGTACGATAATATAATAGAAACCAACAAAAATTTAAGGAAAGATGATGCCTCATACGACTATTCTTGCATGACCAAACGATAGAAGAATTAGATTATAGACTCGTAAGATAATTTAAGTAACATGAAATAAAAAATCTTTGATAGTTGTTTTGTCATACGAGTATATCAGGCAGACATTATGACAATAAGTGCAGTTTCAGAAAATATAAAAAGTATTATGAACTTGGGGCCCAAAATAGTTCAAAGTGCCACAATAGGCACCGAAAATATGTGGTGCAAATGTGGTATTGACCTAAAAAAAAATAAACTCAATAAACCATTAGCTTAGGGGTAAATAATCATTAAATTAAACTCCAATGTTGTGCAAAAACCCTACAAAATTGGCTTATTGCTTCCTAGATGAAGCGAGTTTGATTCTTAATAGATGCTCATCATATTTACACAAGAATCAATGACTAGAATACTCCAAAATGGAATATTCAAAGCTAAGCATGATGCACTAACTTGCATACTTTGCCCTTCAAGACATGAAAATGAGATGCAAAATGCAACAATGAAAATACATGAACTAGCATGAGATTAATCTAACAAGATGCAACATATGCTAAGAAATGAAACTAAAATTAAACTATCTAAGAACAAATGCAAATAATATGCTAGAATGAGTATAATCTTCTACAAATGAGTATAACCTAGAATCAAAATAATATTATAATGTTACTTCAACAATTGCCTTCTCTTTCAAAAAGAAGAGCTATCTCTTTTATAGAAACCTCCTCAAAATGGACAACTGAGATTTAACCATGAAGGGCAGTTGAGATGCACTCTCCTTCAACCCATGTGAGCTCCATCCATGTGAGAGGTTATTGATTGGTCAAAGTTGTGTTTTTTGAGGGAGAATAAGGACAAATTTGGTAAATCCCCTCTTAATCACCTTTTAATCAAAGATTACGTGTCCACACCCATGTGTGAATGGGTTCATTTAATAAAAGTGTAGAACTTTTATTAAAATGTGCAATGCATAGTGATTAAATGATTTTTTCAAGCTTGGGTTAGGATTAAATGGATGATTTGATTTAGGAACTTGGTTTAATTATCCAAGGGGGATTACTAGGGTTTACTTGCATGATTAAGGTCTAGAAGTGAATACCTTAGATTTTAGGATTTTTAAGGCCAATTAATCAAATTAGGGGATATAGGTTTACTAGGCCAATTTTAGGTGATTACACCTATCAGTTGGCTAAGTAACAAATACAATTATAATAAAAAAAATTCAAATCACATGTACCTATCACATTCATTTTGTTATTTCACAAAGTGAAAGTTTTGTTTGTCGTAAAATAGTGAAGATAACACTATTTGGATGTATGTTTCACTATTGGCAAATTAGAAAAGGTCCAATACAAAGAGACTCAAATTTCCACATTCAGGTCAAATACAAAGATAAAAAACACACATTTAGGTCATAGAAAGAATAGATAAAGTTGACAAAGAAGTGGTAAGTGATAATCCTAAAGTATGGCCTAAACCAGTGAAGATAATCAAGGAAGACAAAGAAGTAACCCCACATAGATAACATGAGGGATTTGGTTAAATAATGTCATAAAGGACTATTTTGGGAGGGAAATAGTACTATTCTATGAAAAATTAGGAAAGCTCCCATATACTACAGTGGGTCCCCCTACACATATCTAGATTGTGCTCTGGAAGTGTAGAGCATAGCTATCTGAACTGAACATATTCAAATCTGTTTTCATCCTAAGATAGAATTTATAATACATATATTCCTTTTATGAGTGGATAGTTAATGGATTATCCTAAGATTTGTTCCCTATGATTTTGGGAAGGATGAGATTCTAATTTCCTTGATTAAAGAGGAGACAAGAGAGGGGTTTTGTCTATAAAAGGAGAAGGGAATGTAGAGTTTTATATCAAATAGAATATGTTTATTGTGATTTTATTAAGGGAAACATGTTGTAGGACAAGTTTACTTTGGTATATATTGCAGCTTTGGGTAGAAAAAATGATAATGAGATGAGAATGTTGTTCAAGCTCTGAGATGAATCCCTATTGCCTACAATCAAGTAGGTCATTAGGCCAATTTGATCCAGTCATTGCCACAATGGAGCCTTACTGGAAAGATTCCTTACCATGGTAGCTGAAGGTTTTGGAGCATGTTACCAGGCTTCAAGGATGGTGGATGCATTGTTGTGTGATGAGTATGAACATGTTTTTTTAGTGGCTATGATGCAAATGGAATAAACCGTAAAAAAAAATTATTGATGGGGTTTTTGATGCTCAAGATGTGGACAAGAAGAAGAAATTTTCTCAATATTTGACTCTATTTTGTGAAGGACTGGCCAATCTGGGCAATACTCTGTTTTCCAAATTTGTGGCAAATAATGATGATCTTTTCTCTTTATCTTAGCTTGAGAGGATCAATATACTGGCTGATAGTTACCTTACCATGACCAAATGGATGTACTCACCTCAACCATCAATTGATATTATTTTTGAAAATTTGGATGTTGGACAACTTAAAGAAAACTCAGACATAGATGAAGGGGAATATGATCTAGACCGTGAGTCTCCTTATGGAATATATTGATGAGGCTTGTTCATCAAACCAGTAAGGGTGATTGGTCAGCTTGTAAGGGAGTTTGGTAAGCTTGTAAGGGAGTTTGGTAAGCTTTTAAGGGAGTTACCCCCATTAGTATTTATCTATATAAATAAATAAAAATTACCCGAATGCTCATCAAAAGTAGATAATCTTCCTTCTAAAACCCCTTTGAATGCATTGAAAATAATAAAAATAGTCTATGATCCATGTGCAGAGGATAATTTATAGCACAAGAGTCATCTTGTATTGTATAAGGAAAAAAGTTACATATGAAAATGAGTAAATGAAATCTATAAATTTACAAGTTATAAATATAATGTTGTGCACCTATGATTGAAATCTGTATGTTGCTCTTGAAACTGTAAATGGCTTGAAGTTGCAGGTCCTTCCCTTTTGTTTCTAGTTTCCTTCCCCTTCAAAATTTGTAAAATCAAAATAGTTTTCTCATTACTTAGCCATTTCCTAGGAAAGTTGTTTTCAAATTTTAGTTTGTCAATGAATTTTCCCGCTACTTCTTATGTGCTTCTGGATATTGTTGAATAAAACATACCTTTGAATATTGTATTCCTCTGTTAGATTTAAAAGGCCTCGATATACCTATTATATGCCCAATATATTGCATCATATTTTTGGTATATAATATCCCCCAATATGAACGCATGTGATACAATATTGCCTAGGCTAGTGAAGACCCCGTGTTTCATATAAACACATTTATTAGTCCATGAAATACATTTCTCCAACAAACTTTGTGTATCCAACTTAAACAAGGAAAGAACAAGAAAAAACCTCTCTGAATCTTCTATGTAGTCATAACTTTGTGTGTATCTTTTTATTTTTTGTGGGGTTGCAGAAATTTGTGGACTTTCAATCTCTTTTGTAGCCATGACTTTAGATCTTAATAGATTTGAAACCCTATGCTCTATGTTTATGCCTATGACAAGAAAATTCACCAGAACAAAACCTCTCTGCTTTATGTTTACAACTTTGATTTGTGTGATTCTTTAGGACATTATAAGGGTCATGAGACTAAAACTCAACCCTTCCAACCTTGGCTTTCACTGGATCTGAAGAGGGCTTCATTTTATAATATTAAGCCCACAACTGACACTTTAGTCCTTTCTAAGCTTATTCACTATTTTATGGCTCTATATTCCCTTGAAAATGTTATCACTACCATCACACTAGCAATAGAATTAATGATACCTCTTTATATGCCAAATGCTATCATTTTTATGACATTATTCATTGTTAATTACATATTCTTTCTATTTTTATGTGGTGACATCCATACTCGTGTCATTTCAATCTCTGTTTAACATTTTATATCATGTTTTTTGAATTGTCTTACTGTAAAATCTAAATTTGGAAGGGTTTGATGCCCTTGATCTCCTAAATAAGATTTGTATAATGAAGGGAAATCCTATGTCCAAATTTAGGATATTACGTTTAATTATATTGATCAAAAGGATGAAAAAGAGCATGTAAAGAATGATATGATAAGATGCCTACCTCATGACATAGCAGATCGAGAAAAACTCATTTTTTGAGTTCTATAGACTATTTCTAGAGATTCTGATAGTTGATACCAAATCGGAACATAGAGATGGACAAAACCCAGAAATATTTTTCTATTCTGATGTCATCTTATGAAAAAGGTTGACCCTGTACCACTTTTGCCAACTCGATCTGCTCAACTCCGAAAGTGTCCCTGTTCACACAGTCTGAAAGAAAACCGAAAATGGTATCCAGATCTGGCCTCAGATCTACAGTCCTGAACTTGTACCTCCATGATTGTATGCTTGGAATCCACCTTGAAAGAGTTTTGAGGATGCACAAAGGATCTTGAAGGAAGATCACACCATCATGATGGCTAGATCTAGGGTTTGAATGATGAATCTTGAATGCTTGAACCAAATCCCTTCAAAGGCTTGAAAGCTTGAATCCTTGATCTTCAATGGAGAACTTGAATGCTTGAGGAGGGAGACCTGAACACCTTGAGAGCTTGAAAACATGTAGAGCAATGGATGCTTAAACTTTTTGCTTGATCACCTCTTATCACTTAGTTGATAGTTAGAGAAAATGAGAGGCGAAGGCTTCCTTTTATATAAAATTAGGGCACAATCTTTGAAGGAGGCCTACATAGGATAATTAAATCATAATTTAATCCTTTACCCCTAGGAGAGGACCTATATTAAATATAATTTAGGAATCCATGCTTCGGAGCCCGAAACAACTGACCTGGAAGTGGGAAGAAACTTTTTGCAAAGACCGACAACCCGGGAACTGTAGGGTTCTGGGTTTTGGACCCTGGGATAGGGTCAAGGTCAGCCCTATCCTAGGATAGGGCTGAGGTTGACCCTTTCCTAGGGTAGGGCCGAGGTCAACCCTATCCTAGGAGGTCAACCCTGTCCCTGTATCCCAGAAACAGAGTCCTGCAACCTGGAATGCAGAAATCAGTCCCGAAAGTGGTATAAGGAGGAGCAGATCAAGGGGGATGATGCAGAAATGGGGGGATGATGTAATGGAGGTCAAATACATCCCCTAAGGAGGGATAAAAAATCTTAACATGGAAGTGCTTCGATTTTAAGATGATACATTAAGCCCCCACTTTAGCGGGAGTACGGAAATCGAACGTGCTCACGGTAAAGTTAGAAGAAAGAGATCTTGGTGGATTGCAATTGAGATAGAATATCACTAAGCCAGGAACATGAGCCCCCAGACTAAGGATTATAGCTCATCATACATACATAAAGATATGGAAATTAAAGAACATTCAATCATAGAAAACATATATGACGACATAAGTAAGACAAGAACAACACTATTGATAACATAGCTTCATGATCTA